>VYXD01002323.1:170304-181928 GCA_013397195.1 Hylia prasina
CCTGTGGAGGGAATCGCGAGGGAATCGCGACAGGCGGGGATGTGTCGCGGGTGGAGGCGCTCGGGGGCTTTAGGGAGTCGCGTCCGGCTGCTCGTGTCAGGCACAGCCGTGGGATGAGGGCTCTGAGGGGAGGCTGGCCCTGCGTGGGGGCTACCCTGGGAATAATCGCAATTCATTGTTTAAAATCTCGGTAAAATCGTCTCAGGACTGAAAATAGCGATTTTTTAGGCCCGAGCAGTGTTTGTCCGGCAGAGGAAAAGGCCCGGGGATGCAGTTCCACAGAGAGCCCGTGATCTTGATGTTTCCGTCCGCATTCTGAGTGTAGACGTGTGACTGCGCTTTAATGTGTAATTCTGTTAACTGCGGCCGTGATTTCCACCCGGGCCGGAGTGCAGGGGTTGGTGTGGCCGCGTTTGTGCCCGGGATCCTGATTCTCCCATCCTCATCCCCAGTGCAGACAGCTCGTGTGTGCCTGTCCTGTATTTAACCCTTGCTTTTAGGGAGGGGACTGCATTTGGGAGAGGCTTGGAACAGAACAAGCAGCAAGAGTTCCTTAGGGAAATACAGAAATTATATTCTTACAGCACCAACACCTGTTCCCTCGCTGCTGTTGCAGTGAGTTTCGGTGGGAGCTGTGCAAAAGCCACCCTGTTTCTGTGTTCCTGCACCAGAGCTGGCCCTTTCCCTTGTTTCTTGGCCAAGATCCAAATGGATTTTGCTCCTCCTGATAGCCCTGAAGTGGCAGAACAGTTGCCTGGGTTTGTTTTTATTCACAGCCTCCTCTCTTCTCTCGTCCCCCAGGTGGTGGCTGTGTATGGGACTCTCTCAGATCTGCTCTCCGTGGCCAGCAACAAGCTCGGGATAAAAGCCACCAGCGTTTACAACGGGAAAGGGGGGCTCATTGATGATATTGCTTTGATTAGGTGAGGATCAGCCAGGGAAAGGCAGATCAGGGCTGTGCATTAACAGACTAACCTCTTAATCCTCCTTAATCAATACCCAGTGCTGGTAAAAGCCAGATGTGATCATTTCCAGCGAGGATGCCCCAAAGGTCCTTTCAAGTCTTTTTAACTTCCTTTAAACTTTGTTTATTGATTCAGAGCTTGATACAAGCTGTGTTTGAGGCCTTTTCACCTCCTCCTGTGTTGATTCCAGGGCCATGTTTGTGCCATGAAATCCCCACTGTTCCAGTCAGCCCTGCAGTGGGGGGTTTTTGTAAAGGAGACAAATTCTGTCACTGCTTTGGCATCACAGAATAGCCCCAGACTGGGGAGAAAAGCAGCTGTTTGGTCAGAATTGATGGATTACACAAGTGGTCCCTACCTGGCTGCTGCAGGTAAAATCTCTGGTCAAGTCAGTCCACTCCAATCCAGCAGAACCTGCAAAATACAGATTAAAAAAAAAAAAATCAGATACAGAAGTTCCAGCTAATGGCCACTGGTCACAATTTATATTATCAGGAGAGGTTGCACTGTCAATTAGATGAAGAATAAATTATGATTAACCTTCTTTCTCTCTTTCCTCTGCCCCCTCCTCCTGTCTCAGGGATGATGATGTTTTGTTTGTCTGTGAAGGGGAGCCCTTCATTGGTGAGTCTGTAATTCTTACATTGAACCTTTTATTTACTAGAGTTTATTTGGCTTTCATGTAAACTGAAGATTTTGTTTTGTGGTGTTTTCAGAAGATACCTCATTGTAATTAAAGAACAGTTTCAGTTTTTCCAGGAGTGACTTTGTTTCTTCTCTGCAGATCCTCAGACTGATGGCAGAGCTCAGGAGGAGCTGACAGGGTCCCACACGGACTGGCTGACTCTCAATGTGGGAGGCAGATATTTCACCACCACCCGGTAAAAATGGTCTTCCAAAACTTCAAAGACTTCATTTCACTAAATCAAAAGACCTTAAGAAGTACCTTACTGTGAAGCAGGAGCTCTTTGACTCCTCTATTTTGTATTTGCCACCACGTTTTGACAAGAAATTAATTCTTCAACATCAAGAGTAAAGTTGGGCTGCTTTTGTTTTCTAGGAGCACTTTGGTTAACAAAGAACCTGACAGTATGTTGGCACACATGTTCAAAGACAAAGGTGAGTATAGTGAGATAAACATCATTATTTTTAAGTAATAAATGAGCAAAGTAGGCAGAAGTCACTGTCAAGCTGAGGCTCTTGTTCATAAAGTAAAATATCCAATGTTAAAGTACCAGAGCAGAGCAGAAAATTCTTTTTTAATGGCTTTATTTCTCTCTGTTTATCATCTCACCACCTAATGTTGATCATCTCACAAACTGCAAATACAGCTCCCATCCTTTGTGAGTAGTCTGGGTCCTTTTTTTTTTATGTTTGTTTGTTTGATCTGAGGTTTTCATCTTGTTGCATCTTCCTCGGTTTTGTCAGCAGAGCCAGTGAGCAAACTCTGCACGAGGCAGCCTTGGGGAGACAATCAGACTAAAACTTCAGTGCTGCTCTTATCCTAACCATGATTCTTTTGTGTGTGGTAAAAAACTCAGTTATTCAGAGCAGGAACAAGTTCATTTTAAGCTGATTTTTTTTTTCCCCCCCCACTCCTGTTTTCCTTCCTCCTCTCTCCGAACCGCCCTTCCAAGTGGAATGTTTGCTATTCCAGTCCCCTTTGGTAATAAAACAAACTCTGAAAACTGAAGCAAATGCTCTTCTATTACTACATCAAAAGTAATTTTATATATATATATGTTGTGGAAACAGATGCTTGGGGGAATAAGCAAGATCCTAGAGGAGCTTTCCTCATTGACCGCAGTCCCGAGTATTTTGAGCCCATTTTGAACTATTTGCGTCACGGACAGCTCATTGTAAATGATGGCATTAATTTGCTAGGTAGGTATTACCTGTCTGACATCTCCTCAATTATTCCTCCTTGGAGTTAAAGCTTTGCCCTCAGGTGCCCGTGGTGAAGCCAAGGGGCAGCTCTGTGTGCTCAGCCCCGTGGTTGGGAGTTTTCCTTTGGTGGATCTGTTCTCAGCAGTGCAGCTCCATGTGCTTGCTTTAATGAGGACAGGCTGGTTGTTTCTCTTTGGAGCGTTAAAAAAATCCCTGCTGGATTAATAGCTGGAATTCTGGAGTTGATCTCTTTAACCTAATGCTGGTGTTGGAAACGTTGTGTCTTGAGTTGTGTTTTTCCTTTTAGCTGCAAGCAAACTTTTCCTCTCTCCCCAGTTACAGCCAGTATAATGTGTGTGTGTTCTCCAGTAAGGGGAGAGAAGGGTGCTACTCTCTGCATCAGCAAGTCCTGGAATAACCAGCACTGCTTCCTTTGTAGGGGTTTTGGAAGAAGCCAGGTTTTTTGGGATCGACTCCCTCATTGAACACCTGGAAACTGCCATTAAGGTACCTTGCTCTCTGTCAGCCCTGGGTGCACGTCCTGCTTTCCCAGGGAATGTGGGATTTAGGGCTGTCCCCAGAATTCCCAGGAATGTGGGGCTCAGTGCTGTCCCCAGAATTCCCAGGGAATGTGGGATTTAGTGCTGTCCCCAGAATTCCCAGGAATGTGGGGCTCAGTGCTGTCCCTGTTCTCCCAGGGAATGTGGAATTCAGTGGTGTCCCTGCTTTTCCAGGGATTGTGGAATTTAGTGCTGTCCCTGTTTTCCCAGGGAATGTGGAGCTGAGTGGTGTTCCCAGAATTCCCAGGCATGTGGGGCTCAGTGCTGTCCCTCTCCCCTGCCCCCAGAATTCCCAGGGGTGTGGGGCTCAGTGCTGTCCCTCTCCCCTGTCCCCAGAATTCGCAGGGGTGTGGGGCTCAGTGCTGTCCCTCTCCCCTGCCCCCAGAATTCCCAGCCAGCTGAGGATCACTCTCCCATCTCTCGGAAGGAGTTTGTCCGGTTCCTGCTGGCAACCCCCACCAAGTCCGAGCTGCGCTGTCAGGTGAGGGAGCTCAGCCTTTGTCTTCCAGCAGAACTCCAGGAATTGCTTCCCAACACCTGATCCAGCCCTGCCCTCTCACAGTTTAAAACCACAGCCTGTTTTAAGGAAATTTCCGAGTCTTTGAGAGCTTGGCATTTACGTTTCCTGGCCTTGTGTAACAGAAAATGTGATCTTGGGATTGTATGTTTGTACAGAACCATGGAATGGTTTGGGGTCGGAAGGGACCTTAAGGATGATCTTGTTCCAGTCTGCCATGGGCAGGGACACCTCCCACTGTCCCAGGGTGATCCAGCCTCTCCTTGGGCACTTCCAGGGATGGAGCAGCCACAGCTGCTCTGGGAATTCCAACCCAGCCCCTCCCCACCCTCACAGGGAGGAATTTCTTCCCAGTATCCCATTTAACCCTGATCTCCAAATCTATTCCACTCTGTGTCCGTATAAAAAGTCTCTCCCATCTTTTTATCAGCCCCTTGAAGGTACTGGAAATATCTCAGCACAGTGTAGATTCATACACACAACTACCCAGAAGAAAACCACGTGTTTCTTTTAATTCTCTTGTGTCCACACCTCCCCTTCCCCTTCTGTGACCATTTTGCGGGGTGTTCACTGGCCTTTTTTCCAGGGTCTGAATTTCAGTGGAGCCGACCTTTCCCGCCTGGATCTTCGCTACATCAACTTCAAGATGGCCAACCTGAGCCGCTGCAACCTGGCCCACGCCAACCTGTGCTGTGCCAACCTGGAGAGAGCTGACCTCTCGGGATCCGTGCTGGACGTAAGGATGCTGCTGCAGGGTTCTGCACTTCTCTCAAAAAACAAAAGATTGGAGCAGCAACAACAACAACAAAAAAATCAGTTTACTGATGTTTTCCGTGGTTGTTGGGCGCCCCCACGGTTGCTCTCGGTGACGGGGGGTTGTGTTTTGGGGGGCTCAGGTGGAAGGCAGAGTTTAAGTCTCTGTTCTGCTGGGGTTTGGGATTTGTCTTCACACCCTGCTGACCCACGGCCTGTCTCTGCCAGTGTGCAAACCTGCAGGGGGTGAAGATGTTGTGTTCCAACGCAGAGGGAGCGTCCCTGAAGGGCTGCAACTTTGAAGACCCATCAGGCCTTAAAGCTAATTTAGAAGGTAAAATTTTGCCTGTTAATTATTCCCTGGGAACAGCCCTGTGCCTGTACATTGATGTGGCAAAAGTTCAGCTGCGTTCTTACGGTCCATGAGAAGAGCCCACAACTCCTTGGTTCTGCCAAAAGATCAATAAATTCCCAGTTGTGCCCTGACCTCTCCCAGCTCCCCCAGCATCCCCTGGAGCGTTTCTGGCTGATTTCCCTCCCGTGTGGGTGTGCTGCAGGTGCCAACCTGAAGGGTGTGGACATGGAGGGCAGCCAGATGACCGGGATCAACCTGCGAGTGGCCACGCTGAAAAACGCCAAACTGAAGAACTGCAACCTCAGAGGAGCCACGCTGGCAGGGACTGACCTGGAGGTGAGCCAGCATCCATTTCCTGTGCCTGTACACACAGAAATACACGTGTGTGTACAAAAGGATGGTGATTTTGGGGGGATTGGTGGCTTTTCTCCAGCTGCAAAGTCGAATGGAGTTAAGGGAAACTGAGTTGGGCTTTTGAGCAGAGTTCTGTCTCTGTGCAATTAATGGGAATTCTCATTTCACCCTTCAGAATTGTGATCTGTCAGGCTGTGACCTGCAAGAAGCAAATTTGAGGGGATCCAACGTGAAAGGAGCCATCTTTGAGGAGATGCTGACGCCCCTGCACATGTCCCAGAGTGTCAGATAGGGGCAGAACACGCCCAAGAGGAAGGAACCCAAACTTTCATCGTGACTTTCTTCACCTCCTCCCCTTCCTGAGTTCAAGTCATGGTTATTAGCCACCTTACATTTGCAGTAGTGCCTAGGTAAACTCTTTTGGATCACTTTTGGGGAGGGAATTTTTGTTTCCAGAGGTGCCAACACGGAGTTTGTGCCTCTGTGAGCAGAGTGAGGAAGTGAGCTGGTGCTGAAACCAGAGGGAGTGGCTGGTTCTGAGGGGGGAAAGGGTTCAGTGGTTTCATTGTTTAGCATTGCCTCACTTTGGAATGCGTTTTAATTTATAAAGCACAATATATGCAATTCTATTTATTCAATCTGTAGCTGCAATAGGAATAGAAAAGGTTACTCCTGTACAGTAGCAACCAAGTGGAGGTTTACAGGTGCATTTGCAGTCTGTGGCCGTGCCAGGGGTGGCTCAGTGTCCCCAGGGGCTGCTCAGGTCTCTGCTGGGGTGGGAGCTGATGGCAACGTCCCTGCTCAGAAATTGGATGTCTTGGATTAATCCTCTCCAAAGGAGTGTGGAGGTGCACAGTCAGCCACAGAAAATGCTGCTTTCTGTGTGCTGCAGGCTGGAGTTCCTGCAGAGTTCTCACCCTCAGCACAGAGGGGAAAGCACAGAGCTGCCACCAAAGCAGAGAGAGGCAGAGGGGCCCCAGCTCCTGCTCCACCTCAGCAGGTCAATCTCTCCCTGCTTCCCCTCCAGCTACTATGCAAAAAGACTCCCTGGGCATCTTCCCTTTCCTTTTGGGCTGCTTCAGGTGGCTGTGAAAGCATCTTACCTGTGGCCAGGTGCCCTCCACAGCTGCTGTGCCTGTGCAGAAAGAGCTGCAGTTGTGCAGGGCAGAGGCCTCAGCAGCCCTGGGTGTGGATAAGGAGCTGCTTCCCTGCAGGATCCACGGAGTTCTCAGCTCACACCACCTTTATTTTACACACAATCAAAAAGCACATGAAGAAACTATACCAAAAAAAAAAAAAAAACAAAACAGGAAAAAGAAAAAGGTGCATCAAGAACTTACCTCAGATGCTTAAACCACCCCAAAGTTAAAACTAACCTTGAATTTAAGGAAATCAAGCTGTTACTGTAGAAATACAAAGGAGGAATAAGAACCAGTGGAGTCCCACAGGAGCTGGAGTTCCACAGTTCTTCTCAGGGGGCTGAGTCTCCCTTGCAGTGCAATTTCTGTTCTGTAGTCTCAGCTGTTGTGACAAAAATGCTGCTTTGCCCCAGGCTGGGAGGACCAGTGATGGTTGGGGATCAGCAGAGGATGTGCTGGGGGGAACTGCAGGAATTTTCAACTTGGTTTGACTCAGGCAAGCCACCTGAACTTGCAAGGCTCAAAATCCCAGAGCTGTGAGGTTCAGAAATGGGATTATTTCCTGCAGATCCCTCTGGATCAGGCTCTAGGATAACACTATATCCTTGGAGAAATGACCTGTAGATTCCAGGGAAATAATTGCAGTGTGACTTTGGAGTCCTTTCTCTCACCTCATGGCTTTCAGTGGGAATGTTGTGTCTGTTGCAGTAGAAGAAGATTCCTAGGGCTAGAGAGAAACAAATGAATTATTTTTCTTTATCATATTTTGTAGCTGGCAGAAGTAAAACTATTGTATGGAAAAAAAATATATATATATATATCTATTTTCATAATCACTGTGTATAAAATCTCTCTGAACTTTCACTGAAGCACTATGGAATAATCACAGCATGTGGCACCATCATTCACAGCTGGATTTTGGGTACCTCTTTTGCCAGGACAGGGCTGTGTGAAAAGCCCTGTGCAGATTTTGCAGGTTCCAGCTAATTTAAGTTGCATTAATAAAAAAGCGTGAAAGAGAAAAGTGGCTTGGTTGTCTTCACTTGAATAAAAAACCCAACTCTTACCTGGCTTGTGTGAGAAGAACGAGAAATTTTTTGGTTTTAAGCATAAAATACCTGCTGCAAAAACAACTGTGCTGTGGGGGTTGTGATCCATTAATTGGGAGAATTTCCATGGAATTGTTTTTGCTTTCTCATTCCTCCCCAAGCCTTCTCTGCCTTTTTGTCCCCACCCTTCACATTTGCTTAATGAAATAGTTGGAGGCAGAACAGTCAGAGAATCGTGGAATATCCTGAGCTGGAAGGGTCCCAAGGATCACAAAATCCCAGTTCCTGTGGATGCAGCAGAAACTTGTGGAGAAAAATTGCTCAAAGCTGTTGAGGGCAGAATCGTCAGGCCCGGGCTAAGTGGTGGTTAATGAGGTGCAATTATTGGGCAAAGCTCCTTTTAAACGTCCAAAGCAAATCTGCTTTTACCTTTAAATAACCCTCGTTTTTCCAAGGCTCACCAGGGAAAAGCCCTGGGTGAGTTTCTCCCCCTGAACCCAAAATGTCACAGCCTGGTTGGAGCTGGAGCTGGGGGCTGGCTGGGAGTGCTGGGCAGGAAGGGTGACTGCTCAGAGTCACCAAGTTAGACCTGAATCACTGACTGATTAAATTTAATCCAGTAAAGCTCCAAGAGGTCACAGGAGCCGGGACAGGATGTCTGGGGAACAGGGAACAGGAGATATTCAGGTGGCACACAAGAGCAGAGGGGGAAAAATAGAATTTCTGCAGTCAAAATTACTGCATTGAACTCCTGCATGCAAATAAATCTTCATAAACCTGCAGTGCACAACCTCTGGAGATTGAAAAATGGAATCATGGAATGATTTGGGTTAGAAGAGGCTTCAGGGATCATTTCCATCAATTTCAATCCCAACACCTCCCACTGTCCCAGGTTATCCCAGCCTGGCTTTGGGCACTTCCAGAGATCCAGGGGCAGCCACAGCCCCTTTGGGAATTCCAGCCCAGCCCCTCCACACCCTCACAGGGCAGGAATTTGTCCTTATATAAACCCAAATTACACATTTCTCCCCTTTCTTGTCAGTTTAAACCCGTTATTCCCCCTTGTCCCTGCCACTCCAGGCCCTTCTAAAAACCTTTTTCCCACCAGAGACTCCGTCGTGCCAACAAAGCACATTTGTACAAAGTACATTTACCATCACAGATTGATCCAGTTTAATCCCACCTGGCATTTTAGAAAGCAAAGAACACCAAGGCAGCTGAATTTAAATATTAAGGAGGAGGATTTCAAACTGCTCTGGGCACCTGTGCAACCACAGGCTCCTGTCTGAGCACTGAGGGTTGTTTCCCTCATGCCTGATATAAATGAAGATGGGCACGAGGGGTTGCCTGGATCATGGATTTTCCATCCCTGGAAGTGTCCAAGGCCAGGTTGGATGGGATTTGGAGCAACCTGGGATAGGGAAAGCTGTCCCTGCCCGTGGCAGGGGTGGAAAAAGGTGAATTTAAGGTCTTTTCCAACCCAAACCATTCCAGGATTCTTAAAAAGACTGAGCTCAGTCCCTCACCCGTTTCACACCCCCAACAACTTCAAACTCACCCAGAACTTTTGCTGAAGGAACCAGAGCTCAGTGACAGAGGAGCTCCTGCACTTCCCAGCAGGACCAGCTGCGTCCCAGGGAGGGATTTACAACCTCTTAAATGCGAGGCTGTTACTTTTATGGCTCTTGGAGACAAGAGCTGAATTTAATTGCTGCACCCGGGTGTTCCAATTATGGGCTTTACTTGTGCTCCTGACAGTCACTGCAACAGGAACACCAAAATTGCAGCCGGGGAGGGAGAAGGGGAAAACATCTCCTGCTGGCAAAGGGGTGGCACTGGGGGTCCTCGGGTATAAAAAGGGAGGTGAGGGAACCTTTACAGACATTTTCCAGAGGAGAAGAGCTGCTGGAGTTACTCCACAACCTCTCTGAGGCAGCAGGTAACGTGCTGGAGCAACATCCCACACTCCCTTTTTATTTATCCAGCGCTTACAGATGCTCCTATTGAAACAAAAAAATTGGGTTAGAGGAGACTGCCAAGGGCAGCTTTTAAGGAGCAGGGACATCAGAGCAGAAACCAGCTGAGCACATCTGCCAGGCACCACCAGGGAATGCAGCCTTTGAGGTCCACACATGCCTGGAACTCGGAAATCCTGATTTAGATCTTCATCCAGATCCTTCAGCTGTCCCACGCTCGGAGAGGCTGCAAATCCAGCTGGGGCTCCCTCCCAGGAGGTGCAGATCAGCCCTGGGGCAGGCACAGGGAGGGATTTTGGGGCGTGTGTGCCGGGCCAGCAGCTGCAATTCCCCGATCCTCTTCCAGCACAGCACCTTTCCACGGTCCCGTGAGCCAGAAACGCCTCATCCCACCCCTCCCCGAGGCCCTGCAGCGCCTTCGTGGCCAGACAGGAGCTTTTGTGTGTTGTCTCTGCAGGGATGGAGCAGCCCAGGAGGACGGTGGCCGTTGTCCTGCTGTGTGTGCTGTCGCTGGGGCTGTGCCTGGCTCAGCACTGGTCCTACGGCCTCCAGCCCGGGGGCAAGAGGAGCAGCCAGGCCCTGCTGGGACCCTTCCAGGAGGTGGGTCTGGAGGTGGGAAACAACCCTGCCCTGCAAAAAAAAAAATGCAGCCAAAAAGGTGACAAAGGCTTCCCTCTACGCCCGTCCCCTGAACCCCACCCCAGATCTGGGGGTAAATGAGTTGTTTGAGGGAGGATTTGGGAAATAAGGGGTGAGGTGGCATTTGGCACAAAGAACAGAACATTGCAGCTGGCAGAAGTCGAACTATTGTATGGAGAAAAAGAAAAAAAAATATATAGATATATATTATTTTTCTCATGATCACGGTGTATAAAATCTCTTTGAACTTTCACTGCAGCACCAGGGAATAATTTGGGCAGCCAGCTCCAAGGGAGAGCTGGAGCTCTGAGGTCCAGGTTAAATCTGATTTCATCCTCTCCCTAAATTCCAGCATTCTGATGGGTAATTTAATGACAATTCCTCCGCTTCCCTTAAAACTTGGGCAGTTTGCACGTGGTGGATGCTCAGCAATTAAATGACAAAGTGTGGAAGGCTCTGTCCAGGGGTTTTCCCCTTTTTTTCCAGTCAATATTTCACACCTTGCTCCTCCTCATTCCTGGGGTTCCTGAGGAAAAGGTGAATTTCAGCTGTGTGGTGGAACAGTTTCGCCTCCATCTGTAACTGGGGTAGGAAAAAAAAATCTCCCTTCCTGAAGGTTGTGTCACGTCCTGGTGTCACTTCTCCAATCCAGATTGCAAAGGAGATGGAAAAGTTGGAGGAGGTGCAGCAGAGTGAGTGCCCAGGCTCGTTCCAGAGCTCCAGGATCAGGGATCTGAAGGAAGCCGTGGTGAGTAATGTGGGTTTTGTGTCATCACTCCGGGGAAATTGAAAGAAAACTCATGAGGGGAGGGGAAAGGAGGTGGTGGAGGAGGAAGAGGGAGTGAAGTTAACTCAACATGAGGAAATGCTGGCTCTGCCCTTATTACGGAATCCCAGGATGGTTTGGGTTGGAAGGGACCTAAAATCCTCCTTGTCCCTAAAATCCTCCTTGTGCCATGGGCAGGGACACCTCCCACGGGCCCCAAATTACCTGCACAGGTCCCTCCCTGTCACCTGCACGTTCCCAGCCCCTCCCTGGACACTCCCAGGATGGGGATCCAAAGCTCCCCTCCAGCAGCAGCATTTCCTGCCCGGATTAACCCAGACAAGCCCAGCCCTGCCCCACTCGCAGCTGCTGCCCCGGGGCTGTGCCGGGGCTGTCCCACAACTGTCCCAGAACTGTCCCAGGGCTGTGCCAGGGCTGTCCCAAAACTGCCCCACAACTGTCCCAGGGCTGTGCCACAACTGTCCCACAACTGTCCCATCTCCCCAAGGCTGTCCCAGGACTGTCCCTGCTGTCCCAGAGCTGTTCCTGCTATCCCAGGGCTGTTCCTGCTATCCCAGGGCTGTTCCTGCTGTCCCAGGGCTGTCCCTGCTGTCCCAGAGCTGTCCCTGCTGCTGTCCCAGGACTGTCCCAGGACTGTCCCAGG
>VYXD01002324.1:390-107838 GCA_013397195.1 Hylia prasina
TGGAGCTCCCGCAGATGCGATCGTGTCTCCGCGCCCTGTGAGCAGCATATGCCGCAGCAGATGGCACCGGCTCCAGCCCAGCTCGGCAGAGAAATCGCTGCAGAGCCCCCCTGCTTCGGGCTGGTGTGGGGGACAGGGCCGAGATGAAAGGGGAGAAGGAGCAATAATGGAAAACGAGCTGAGCTCGGAGTTCTCCATCGTCCAGAACCTGCCCAGGGGAGCTGGAACGTGTCCGGGGAAGGGAAGGGAGCTGGGGAAGGGCTGGAGAATTCCCAAGGGAGCTGGGAAAGGGCTGAGCCTGGAGAAAAGGAGGCTCAGGGGGCCCTTGTGGCTCTGCACAACTCCCTGCCAGGAGGGGACAGCCGGGGGGGATTTGGGATCTGCTCCCAGGGAACAGGGACAGGAGCAGAGGGAACGGCCTCAGGCTGGGCTGGGGAGGCTCAGGGTGGAATCAGGAAGAAGTGAGGGAGGTCTGGAGCCAAACTCCCCTCTGCTCTGGTGTGGGACGGGATCATTAACATTCTCCACCATCCCGGGCGGAGGCTTGGCCGCGGATCACACAATAGCTCAGTGCATCCAATTTACAACGCAATTACATTTTAACAAGCTGTGACCCCGGGCTGGGACCTGCCACCTGCCAGCCGAGATCCAGCGCCGGCCCATCCTGGCCCGCGGCTGGACGTGCTGCGGCTCGGGCGGGGACAGGGGACAGGGGCTGGCTTTGTGTTTGTGTAACATCGAACCTGGGCCATGTCCAGCCTGCCTGCCCGGCCTCGGCACCGAGGGGACTCAGCCTCCCCCGGCTCCAATACAGGTCTCGTTCCTGGCCTTGGGAAGATGCTGCAGAGCCTTGGAAAGCCCTTTGGCTCCTCTCCCACCAGCCTGGCAGGGAAATGAGCCTCCTCGGGATGAGGGAAAGTGAGAAAAAGCAGAATGTTACCCGCCCTCATCTGTCCCTGCGCTGAGCTGGGCCGGGAGCGGCTCCGAGCAGCTTCACCCGTCACAGCTCCGGCTGCTGCAGGCATTAAAACAGAAATAAAACCCATCCATAATCCCCAGTGACAAATTCCAGAGAGGGTCGAATTCCTTCTTAAGGATGAAGCGAGGGGGTTTACGATCACAGCCGCGGCTCCCCGTAGTGCCACATGCATCCTAAGAACCAATTTGCTGTGTAACTCGCTCTCTCCAGCAACATTAGCAGCAAAATAACTGCTAAATGTCCTTTCGCTGCCAGAACTGCTGCTTTTGTGGGAAACCTTTTCCTGGTGTCGTTCAGGAATCGTCCTGGCAGAAGGGCCGAAGCACCCAGGCACTGCTGAGGAGGGAAGTGGGGTTTTGTGGTCTTTTCCTGGGAATAAAGGCTGAATGCCTCGTTTGTTTTGTGATGGGAAAGTGCACGGAGCCTCTGAGCGTGCTGGCTGCAGCAAGGATGGCATGAGGCTCCTGCTTCAGTTCTGACAAGTGACTTCCATCTGCAGAAGTGAAGAGTCTCTGGCTTAAAGGCAGAGAGCCAATTGGTCCCCTTCCCCTTTTCCTGCCCCTTCCCCTTCCTCTTTTCCTTCCCCCTTTCCTTACCCCTTCCCCTTTCCCCTTCCCCTTCCTGAAATCCACCAGTTCCTAGCAGGAATCTGACTCAGCACTAGTAGTCCCAAGAGAGGACAAGCTGAAAGCATGTTAAAGTTGTTCATTCTGTTGCTTGTATTTAGCAACCTGTGTTTCCATGGGGGAAAATGGATAATATTTCATGAACATGCCATTTTTGTAACAGTGTGAAGGTGCAAGTCCATCACAACTGACTTGTGAGCTCCTTGTATTTAAGTTTCAAGTGCCTGACTTCAAAGCATAGCCCATCTGCAGCTGCTGTAAGTGGTAAACTATTAGTGATAGACTGTGTTCACACAGAGCTTCTTCTGCTTTCATTTTACTCTGCCAGTTGTGCCATCCTGCTTCAAAACTTGGGAAGTGTGGATGTTCAGCAGGAGTAAGCTTGAAAAAATATTCTCACATAGTTAAGAAAGCTCTCAAGCCTCAACTTCTGTCAACTTTCAGAAAAATCTTTCTGGCCAAACCATTAGAAGCAATCAAGAAGCTAAATGCTTTAAAAAACCTAATTAAAGACAATCTACCTACTTGGTAGGAACTTTAGCTATTTTGGTAAGAAGGGATATTTGCCACTTTGTCATGTGCTATCCTTTAAAAGAGACTGCTTGGCAAACTTCTTTGTATTGTAAAATTTTGCATAATTTTATCCTTTTTTTTTGGTGACACATATGATTAAGGAAGGGAGAGAAGTTTGTTTCAGGACAGAGAAGAAAATGAAAGATGCTAGGTAGGGTTTTCCTCATTTATATCAGCACAGTGATTTCACAAAGAACGTGGAGAGATGTAGTAAGGGGAGAAAAAGAATTGGACAACTAGAATGGAAATTTTGTTACTAAAAACTCCAAATTTTTTGTTCGGTTCTTATAAAAACCTGAGACGTGAAAAATAGAAAACAGTAAGGTTTTTAAAATGTTTGCATTGTGATGTAAACATTTTTATAGTATAAAAAGCCACATGTCTGTGAAAAAATTAATCTGGAAAATGAACTCTTAATTTTTATGCTATTTTCTAGTAAAATAATCCTTAAAAAAAAGGTGGAAATGTTGACATTAAAGCCACATAAAGTTTACTCTATTAGGCTGTTGACCAGAAGCCTGGATTGCTGTAGCTTGTCACCAAGGAAACCAAAAGAGTTGGTTGCTGTAGAGGGCTGTTGGAAACATAAAAACAAATTTCCAAGTGACAAGTTCAAGGCTGTGTGAGGTGAATCCTTGGCCAACTGGAGAGCTCCTCACCTAAACCCTGGGGCCACTAATGAAAGGGAGATCTGCTGAGCACTGATAGATACAGGGGCATCTGCTCTGTTCCAGGAAATTCCACAGGGGCCCATTGCTGGAAACAGGGCGCTCTGGAGAAAAGTCACTGCATGTTCTTTTAGCTTGGGTAAATTCTGGTGGTGTTATTTATTTTTTGGGAGGTGCTGCCACATCAGATTTGTGTAGAGTGGATGGAGCCAGCTCCTGCCCTGTCTCACCCATGTAATACAGTGTCCTGTAACCTAAGCCCATCAAAGGACAGAAGGAAGGCTGCTGAGCTGCACCCAATGTTGGTCTGACCTAGTGAGGCTCTTGTGTGCTTTGGTCCACACAAGGAGTTCGTAGGCCAGAAGATTGTGTAGCTTGTGCAACGAATCACACGTAATCACTTTGACCTTCAGTTTAACAGTTTGTTTTCCCATTTCTTTTGGATGTAAGTAGATCTTGTAGAACATAATTTATGCAAGTATAGTTTATATCAGTTTTACAAGCCTTGCTTCTGAATTTGGCCCAGAATCTATAAACCTTTGGCTTCTAGAAAGTAATGAAACCACAAAAAATGAACAAGTGGTGTTAATAAAGAATCAATCAGAACATTGGCTTAGTTATTACAGCTACTAAAATTGCTCAAATAAGGTAAATGCAGAGCTCAGACAGCTCAACACTGTGTCACTGAAATCAGTTTCACAGCTTTCACTGACTTGTCCCTTAATTTTCAGTAAAGCATATGACAGTATTCCTCAGAACTTTCATGGAACTAATTTTAATTTATCTGGGCTTATGCACTGCCTGGCTGATTGAAAAAGCTGGCAGCGTTTCCAGACGTTGAAGTCTTATTAGAATAAAGAACAGGCAGTTCTCATTCTGGAGCCCACAGTTCTGTGTGTGCCTGTGTATGTGGAGTGGGGACACCCACCCAGAGGTCCAGGTCCAGGTTTGCAGCTGAAGCGTGCCCATGATTGAGGGAGGAAGGTGACATGGTGTTCTTTCATAGCTGTTCTCATCTCTCATTTCTGAGATGTCCTCACATTTGTTTTGCTCCAAAGCTGAGTAACAAATGACTCTGTCCTTCCTGGTAAAATGTCTTTTCCATTCTTCTGTTTATCCTTTCTTTATGTCTTATTGAGCATTTCCAGAGTTCACTTGCAGTGATGGCCTGGGAGCGTGATTAAATCATGATTTACTAAACCCTGCCAAACCTAAAGTAAAATATGTTTAACATTCTCCAGCTGTTCATCATACATAATCCTTGACTTACTTTTATTTTTTTTAAATATTGAGCTGGTATCCTGTAAAAACACTCCTGGGAAAGCTGCTCATTTGCTTCCATGCCAGCAAGAGGCTCTTTACTTGCTGAAAAAGCAGCATCATATCCTTGACACCTTGGTTCTGATGGGTAACAAATACCAGCCAGTAGCTTCCCAAAACACAGAGCACTTCCAGGATGGAAAAGTAAACTCAGTCTTACATAACAATTCTCACAGCACACACTAAATGAGACCTGTAAACTTGTGATGGTGTGCAGGTGCTCTGGCTCCGGGAGCAGAGGAAAGGAAAGGTGGCCAGTAATTGCAATGCATGTAGGTAATTTTGTCATTCCTTAAAAATTAGGAAATGCTTTAATTGAGGCAAAGCTTTGGATTTCTCTCCTGCTATTTTCCATGATCCTTTTCTGTATTTTGGGCCTGTGCTATTAGAATTTTAATTGTGGAAGCTCCAGGTACCTACTTAAACCCGGGCTTCTGGTTTTTGTATTGAATTATTTGTTGCATTCCTTAGCTCTGTTTGTCTGGCTGGATATTTCCCCACACTCTGAGTGCCAAGTGACTTCTTCCTTGCATTCCTCTTAAAAGTAGCTGTGCCCATGATGAAGACTCTGGGACACACAGGCAAAAATTGGCACTTGTAGCATCCTCCTGTCAGATGGCTTTGCAGGAAACACAAGTTGTGTTCGAGGTGGTCTTGCAAGGTCTTTTCAGGGTTTGGAGCCAGACCCTTCAGGTACTTGGTGGGAGCAAGTCTTTACCATGTGGTGGAAGGCTTTATGGATTTTCTTCAAGTGATCTCTTAATGAAGTTTTCTCCTGATGCTCCTGAGACTGTTACTGTCAATGATACTTAAAATCAAACTTGCCTTAGGCCCCTTGACTATGGTAGCATCGAGTGATGAGGCAGACAGACATAGGAGAGGACAAAGCAGGAGAAGGGAATATTCAAACTAATTTCAAGGATCTTTCTTTGCTGAAGGATTTTTGATAGCCTCTGTCCTATCTTACTCATGGTGAAGTCCTGATATTTTTCCCTAATGTGAGTTTAACAGAGATACAAACCTTTAAGCTAGCCACACCTAAGAACAACCTCTGAACAGGCAGTGTCTGGTTATTTGGGGGTCTACTTCGAAGGAATGGGTCTTATTTTAAAGTTGTATGTTTTAAATTTGGGAAAGGGCCCTATGTCATCTGCATAAGATTTCTGGTTGATCATAAGGTAATTAAAATCTCATTCAAACAGGCTGGAGCCTGTTTACATGTACTCAAGTGCAGTATCTTTCTAAGTGCAATGTGTAGATTTCATTTTCTTTAATTGCTCATAGTGTGAATGATTAATTTAAGGAGAAAACTCTGCTGAAGTAAAATAAGGATCTGTTTCTTGTCATTGTGTACTGTTCTAATGGGGAATGAAATCTGGGATTTGAATGACTTGACAGTCAGCAAGACTGTCTTGCTTTTAACAGCTCAATTTCAAACAAAGCAACGAGAAAAGAATACAAACTTGAGCAAGGGATTTGAGTCTCTTGACATCTGATTTTAACAACACCAAGCACCTCATAAAGTGCAACAGTTTTTCTTAGTGTGTGAGTCAGGGGGCTGGTGACGCATTTGTTCAATACTGATCATCGGTGCCCTTTTGCATTCACTGATGTGCTTTTGGTGGGGAGGAACATTTTCATTAGATCTGTCTCTGCTGAAGCTGTCTCCTAACCAGGTGGTGCCAAGCCAGAGCGTGCCTATGAATCTTAGGAGCACAGTGGTGTCTTGGGGCTCTGACAAGCTGCCTTCACCACTGTAGTTGTTGTAGCACCATTGGCTTCAGGAGGACTCAGCTGGAGAATAAGTGGCCCCTCACTTGGCTGCTCACCACAACCATTGTGACTGCTTCTGCTGTTAGAGAATAAATAGATTTTTTTCCGTGGTTACAGTGCATCTAGTCTTTAATGTTCTTGCTGATTACCACTGACCCAAAAAGTCTGCCTAGCATGCCTTTTATATGGAGTATATGTCAGTGAAGCTTAAAGTCTCTTCTCCTCCCCTAGGCTTCACTCTGCAGTCATGTCTTTCAGACAGCTGAAATGCCATACCTCATTCATTGGGCTTTGGAGGGAAATGTTTGATCTAATCATGTCTGAATATTTTAAAAGGTTTTTGATATAGGAATGCTAGAAATGTGCTTTAAAAAGGTCTGTATCCCTGAAAAGTATGTGCATATAAAGTTCTCCCTTTGGTGTCTCCCAGATTTGTGCCTATGAAAGTATTTCCCGTTTCCCATTATAATCATAAAACCCTGTCATAGGAGTCCCTGTGTTTCTAGTGTCTTTTATGGTTTTGTTTGTATTTTTAAATGTGAGTTGCAGCATTTGAAACTCATACTGACAAAGACTCTGTGAATGGAACAAACAGTTCCATCATCACTCCTGCAAAGTATCTCGACCTGTTGAAAGGAGTCCAGAGGAGGACCACAAAAATGATCAGTGCTGGAGCATCTCTGCTATGAAGATGAATGAGGAGAGGAGAGGGAGAGGGAGAGGGAGAGGAGNNNAGGCTCTGAGGAGACCTTACAGCACTTTCTAGTACCTAGGAGAGGTCTACAAGAGAGCTGGAGAGGGACTTTTTACAAGGGTGTGTAGTGCTAGGACAAAGGGTAGATTTAGATTAGCTGTTAGGAAAAAAATATTGTGGGTGGTGATTTTTTGGAACAGGTTGTCCAGAGAAGTTGTGAATGCCCTGGAAGTGTTGAAGGACAGAATGGATGGGGCTTTGAGCAGTCTGGTCAATTAGAAGGTGTCCCTGCCCATGGCAGGAGGGTTAAAACTAGATATTCTTTAAGGGTCCCATCCAATCCAAACCATTCTACAATGCTGTGATTTCTAAAGTAATTTTCATATTTTCATGTAATACTGTAATATGGAGCGTGCTTTGTCTATCTGTTGCAGTTATGCTAATGCTAAATGAATCTGGGGAGTTCTATCTAGAGGGCAGTTTAAATAAAGCTTCTGGTGCTTCTGTCCCTCTGTACTGAGTTCTGAACTACTGACAAGAAAATATGGCCTTTGCTGTACTAACCAGATGCTTTCTGGTAATAATGTGGTCCATTATTAAGCTAGATTTTCCCAGCATAAAATTTCTTATAGCTGGGCATTTCCTGAAGATAAACAGGGCAAGAAATCCTAAACTCATGCTACAACTACACTGCCAAACAGATCCTGTCTGAGACAAAGGTGGGTCTAAGTTGTTCTTGCTGCTTTTCCACAAGTTGCATATGGAGTGTTTTGGTCTGTGGAAGTGACCTACATGATGTTACAGCAAAAGTATAGTTCCATCTAGTTCTGTTGAACTGCACGTGCTCTAAGATGTCATGCAGCATCCCTGCTGCAAAAGAACACAGGTGGGTGTTATTTGGGCCCAGTGTGACAGGTTAGGATGCTAATAAGGAAAGAGGATGAAACCTGGGGTGCTGCTTGAGGGGAAAAAAAGAGGTAGGTTCAGTGCAGGGATATAAATGGCATGTAACCTTTAGCTGGAATTGAGCTGCAGCAGAAATTTCATGTGTGCAGGGAGCTGCTGCCCTTCAGGAGGGTAGGACATCAGGAGGCCTTTTGAAGTGTTCTTACTAAAAAATCATGTCCTTGACTCTGTTGAGAAGTGCAGTCATTACAGGGGTGAAAAAAGGCGACTAGCCAGGCTACATGCATCAGTGTCTTGGGGAATCAAGTTACTTGCTTTTTTATTGTTTTTTCTTGAGAGAGGGTGGTGTCAGATCATCATTATCTCCTTGTTGCTCTCTAAATCAGCAGTTTGCCAGAGGAGTATACGGACTTTATTCAGAATTGATTTTCGGGGGAAAAAAGCCAAACATTTCCTGTCAATAAAGACCTTTATTCAGAGAGAACACTTCAAAACCAAAAATACCTAGACTGGTAAACTTAACCTCTCCTAAAATCTCTGTATGTACACTTTTCTATGTTTTTGTATCCTCTGTTTAAGCAAGTAATTTTTTTTTTTTTGGTTGCTTGCAGGACCTCTCTTGAGGGATAATGCCAACCAGTGAAAGGGAGAAAGAAACAGTAAGTTTTTAGTAGACCTCCAGCTTCTCATAATGTAGTGGAGAAGAGCCAGCTTCACTGGGTCAACCTGAATCTCAAGCAGTTCTGGTGAAAGCTATTGCAGAGCTTGCAGCAATGTGGCAAGAGGCCACCATCCCTGTTGAGAGACAGGAGATATGGAATATATTTTGTGCCTGGCTAGCAGCCTGCTCTGGCAAGCAGGCTAGTTCAGTCCTTTGTGTCTCAACTTTTCATGAGTGTTTAGATTACAAAACTCTTAGGGGAAGATAGTCTTTCCATAGATATTGGCTAATACCTGGGTCAAAGAAGCTCTGATGTTAGTGAGGAAGATGTTAGTGAGAGCAGAAGAAATCAAGGATTTTAATAAATAATTGATATCATGTACTTGCTGTGGCCATGCTCGCAAAGGAAGTGAAGAGGGACACACAGTGCATACAGAATATTTGAAAGAGCATAGATGAACTTAAAATATAAAATTTCATCCTGTCCTCACATCAGTATCACTACAACAATACATTTGATGTTTGTTTTCCTCAATGATCCACACATTTTGTTTTCAAACTAATAACAGAGAAAAAAGGAACCCGATCTGCCAGTTTCTGGTCAAGGTTATTTACGAGTTTTTTTGGTTTGCTTCCAGTGGAGTTCTGTACGTTTATCTCTTGAAATAAAAAAAAACCCAAAAAACAAAAAACCCACTCACCTGGGATGTTCCTATGTCCTTCCCACCGCTCCTTTTCAAGGTGGAAATATTATTTCCAAAAATAGTATGTGCTAGGTCTGTTCCTAGTGACAGTGGGAGCCTATGTATGAGTGCTCTGCCTTCCCTTTAGGAACGTGGCTGAATGTTATTTCCCTGAGGTGTTTAACAGGTGATGACCCAGATATAGATATACACATGTACAGATACACACATATACATGTTGCATCTCCTCTTTGCATTGCAGGGAAGACCATAACAGAGATGCAGAGCAATCTCTCTGATGATGCAAAATCATCAGAAGTAAAGGTAGCTGTAAAATTAGGTCTGCAGTTTGAAAACGAGGCAAGGAATGGGATCACCAGTGCTGAAGGAGGCTTTGAACTTTTTGTCCAACATAACAGTTAATCAAAAGCATCTTGAGATAACCTGCTAAATATTTTTAAATAGAATAAGGATGGAATGTGAATGATGTTCACCTGCCTAGGCTTTGCTGCTGGTCAGGGCTTCATAGCCATGGATGTGACATACTGAGAGAGAGACAGAAATGTGTGGGAGGGTAGTCAGAATCATCAAAATGCCTTGAGGGAATCAGAGCTTCTCCAGATGACCTAGCCCCCATGAACCTTAATGCAGTTGAGCTTTAAACTGCCTTGCAGCTTCTCTCTTGAAAAGAAAAAACCACAACCAACTGCAAAAGTTACATGAAATCATTTTGAATGATGGTTTCATTATTCAGCTCCAGTGGATAAACTTCCTCTGGGCTTAATTGGAGTGCAGATTTCCACTATATAGAAGTCAAGGCCCTGGCTAGAGTCTCTCCCTTTAGTGGGCCTTAAGAATTATTTCTCTTTGCTAGCTCTCCAGTGTGCTTCTCTGAGTTACTTCTTTAATTTCTCTCTGGAAGCTCCAGCTCCTGCTGTGGTTGTGTGCAGATTGTGGTTGTGTGTGTGCAGATGCCAAACTCTTCTTCACTGCACCTGAGTGTGGAGCCACTGTAGACCCTTTGGTACCTGGGTGAGTGCTGGCTCCCCTTGATGTTTACAAGTCCTTGCTTCTCTCTCATTTTAGAATCTTGCAGGGCTGGCCAACGGGCCGAGGCAAGGCAATCAGGGAGAGTCTATGGTCAAAAAAGGGGGAGAAGAAGCTGGGCAGAAAGCTGATTGCAGAAAACTTGTCATCTCTGGTCAGCTTGCCAGCTGCATTGTGAGCCAGATGAGAGAATGGGAGTCAGTAGAAGGTGCTACAGGGTCTCACCTGAGAATAAGACGTCACTTTAATGCTTTTTATACCCTGGAATGGAAGAAGATTGGTAGTAATGATGTTCAGGTAGTGGGTGTTTATGCATTCCTTAGCCTTCCATTAAAGGAAGAGGGATTCCTCTCCTGAGCAGTGTTTGGGAACCTTCAGTTAATGTGCTGCCTTTTAATGAGGGAGTACTGGAAAGCACCGTTTGTGAGGACACATCAGAATGCAGCTTGTCTCACAGCTTGTGTGTATGTAACTGTGTCATGCAATATGCAGAAAATTCGAAGTGCCAGACCAATATAACTAGAGAGTTATACTGGAAAAAGATTTCGCTGCTTGTCACTGAAGGATGTATGAATGAACTAATAAATAAGTAAATACATCTGAAGAAGGAGGAGGGGAGGGAAAGTCCAGTCCACTGCTTCATAAACTTCAGTGCCACATTAACCAGTTTCTCTCCTATAGCAGACCTGCTATGCTATCACAGTGCTTTAATGTTTAATTCACTTTGATTTGCACTACAGAAATATCAAGTGTTTCTGCAGGCAAACCGAGGCATCTAAGGAGCACTGTTGGGAATAAAACTCTAGAAAGACCTTCAGAGAAATTAGAGAGGGGGCACTTTATTGGTTTTTATTCCAGTCCTGCAGTTCTGCTCTGTGGCTTTGTTTTTTCCCCTCTGTTTAAATGAGTATGGGGGACAGATTGATTTTAATATCATGTCCTCAATTCTGTGCGTGACCTGTGGAGGCTGTCTATAGCAAGATTAGAAAAACAAGCAAATGTTTAATTTTTTAAGGGGGAGGGGAAATGATTCAAAGGCCCTGCGGCTGTTAAAGAACATGACTGCTGCAAAACAGACATACTGAAATCCTCTCCTCAGAAAAAAGGGATTTGATCAACCCTTTTGTTCCTGCATCCACATAATGTGCATTTCATAAGGAATCATCAGCAAAAATTAGCCATTGCCACTTTTGTAAATGCCCTGTCAAATAGGTGGTCAAATATGAATGAATTGTGCCACAGAGACAGTGCAGACTCTCTCCATCGCTGCTTCAGGTGACTGATGAGTCCAGTCCTTTCTGCATTGCTGTGAAGGTTTAAGTGTTGCCAGATGGAGACACCAGGGACCTCTGAGCAATAGATGTGCTACCCGTGCACTGTACAAATGCTCAGCTCTCCCTGAGGGCATGGTGACATGAAAGAGGTTAAAAGGGCAAAGCCACCTTGGTGTCACCACCTTCCCAAAGGACAGGGTGGAGTTTCTGAGTGTGCTGTGTTGGATTGAAAAGTGTGTACAAGTATCCCGGAAAGAACATCTTACAGCAGTCATTTAGCCCAAGGTATGAGTTCTGCAGAAGTCATGCCTGAGAGCTTTGTTTTGTGCTTCCACAAGCTCATTCACACCAAACACAGCTTTTGAGCCACCCTAGTGCTAGGAAAGAGTGTAACACTGAGAGCAGGGGTTCAGGGCCAGCAGTTTTCCTGAGTGTGGATGCACCACAGAGGAGATGAGCCTGCTGGACTTCACATCTGGAGGGGGAGAAGCAATTCCCCCTAGGGTTGACACAGTGGGGAGAGAAGGCCCATGGCCATAACCTCACCTGGAGACCTCTCTGCTTATTTTGGTTGAGGGACGCCACAACTGCACCTCCTGGGGCCCACAGCGCCTGGAACAGCTCCAGGTCTCAATGCATCACGGGATGTGATCATCTGAAAACCCTTGTGCCACGCCAACAGAATCAGAAAATCCCAGTGTGTGTGAAGGGAAACAAAGCCCAATAACCGTCCACAGAATTACTATAATTCATCCTATTTTTTTCCAGGCTCTCTCCACAGTTATCACGGTGGTGCCGGCAGACTGCAGAAGTACATGTGCAAATAGCTAAGTTGTAATTTGCAAGTGCAATTAGCTGGTTTTGTGAGTGCAATCACAGTAATTGCAGGAGCCTAACTTATGTGCTTCACTGTTTTTCATCTTCAGAGCAAAGACTAATTAAACATTAATAATAACATTAACAGCAAAATTAACATATATATATTTGAGACCATGAATTATTTGCTTTTCTGCAAGTAACGTAAGTGTGAGGGAGACAAAATGCATGTTGAGCAGAAAAGAAGCTTGCTGCACTTTTTGGGACTCCCCCCCTCCACAGCTGCTTCATCACTGTGCTGGTGTGGTAGCTGTAGCAGCAGACAGATTCAGGCATGACTGTGTGAGGATTAGGGCTTTTTGTAATGAAATCTAGAGAGTGCATGCTGTAGGAATGCAGGGAGTAATGCAGGAAGTCATCCTCAAGATTCCCACAGCATACAGCGCTGCATAAATGCATATAGTGCTTTATGTGAGGAAATACTACCCTTTAAGGTAGTTTACCAGTGCTAGGATGATGGTTTTGGCCATGAAATAGTGCAAAGACACTAGGCCAAATCTGGCAGATGTAGGAAGGATTCAAGGGGAAAATAGGTTCTGCGGAGATTTAGGTCATTAGGTAAAAAGGAAATTGGAAGCTGTTCTGAGTGTTGTGGGTGGTATGGAAAAAAAGGCACAAAGCTGAGAATAGGAGAACACTATAGCTGGAACACCCAAATCAAATGTCTATTTTTGTTCACAAGAATAGGAAGTTGCTTTTTCATTTTTTATCTTGCCATATGATGGATTCATGCAATACAGTGTGAGAACACTGGCTGTTTCTGGATGGCTTTCTGCTCTTCATTTACCTTCACTGCAGCTCTGTCAGTCTGTTTCTGCTTTAGAGTGGCACAAGGAGTGAGATGTTGGCCAGAAATGACATCTTCTTTCCTTCAGATGAGTTGGGATGAAATTTAAGTTTCAGTAATTAATAATAATTAATGAAATAATTAATGGATATTTAATTCACTAATAATACTGATGTTCTGTTAACCCCTTATCTGAGTTGTGCATAAACCAGCTGTTTATGACAAGCTTCTATCCATGTTTTTTAGCCTGGATATTTAGCTTTCATCTGATTAGTGGCCACCTTTGCAGCCTTCAGGCTCTCTGTCCTTTAATTACTCCTTTCTGTTAGTGGTCTGTCATTTACTTAGTTTCTTCAAAACAACTTAAAATTGACATCAGTCAGGACAAACTCTACTGGTCATTGGGATTTCAAGAGGTACAAATGATCCATAGTTTTTATAACGACTGAAGAAATAAAACACAATAAAACCCTGAGCTAAGATGTAAGAAGAAACTGCAGAGGAAAAATAGAGGGGCATAGAAATAGAATTCCTTAATACCATGCTATCATGGTTGAAGGAGCCGTCATGACTCAATCACAGGCTGAGATGGCTGCTTTATCAGGCGTGAACCTCCATTTATCCTCCTTTCTGTGGAAGTATATGAGAAATGATTCCTTGTTACTCATAGGCAGGCTGGCGTGCTACTGAGATCAAGCACTTCTGACATATCGAAGTGCAGGGGCTATTGCCTGACTTTGGCTTTTATAAGTTGCTGGAAATATTAGTCCAGATCTCATAGCTGAGCAGTTTAGGTCACTACTGGGTGCAAAGAAAGCAAAGTAGAGCATGAAGAGAGGGACAGTGCAATGAAGCAATACTGGGGGACAGGCAGCTTATGCCTGCTCTTGTATTTGTGTATCCTGGCAAAAGCCCTGCTTCTGATGAAAAATTCCTTGCAAGCATGTGTGTTTGGTAGACCTTAGATAAACCAAGCTAGAGAGAAAAGGGAGAAAGATGAAGTGCTTTGCACTATCTGCAGGAGTAGGTAGGGAGACAAGTCTTGTACCAGAGGCATCACCTTTGAAAGCCTTTCAAAGTCTGGGATTTTGTACTTGTCTTTATGTAGTTAATTGGCACGTGCTTGCTCTCTTACTTGGAGACAAAGACTACCGGAGGAAACGGCCCCCACTAATTGAGCTAAAGGTGGATTTTTTCTTTTCTTTGAACAAGTACAAGAGGGAGGTGAAAGCAAAGCCCCAGGCTGTGGGCAAAACTCAGCTGAGGCTTCCACATTTTGGACAGCTGGTTTCTCCTGCAATTATAGACATTTTGATGATGGGTTTAGAGTTCCTATGTAAGTAATCCTTATCTCTTGTTTAGTGAATGCTCCAGCTGAGCCAGCAATCTGATATTTGTCAGTAGCTTATGGGAGGTTTAGGGCAAAACAAGAGCAAGGAGGGGGAGCAGTCCTCTACCTCCTCACCCCTTTCTGCAGATAGAAAAGCTGATGGAAAGGGTAAGGGAGGGAGCTTGTTTTAACTTTGCCATATTGTGCAACTTATAGCATTTTGTTATTGTGCATGAGGATGATATGAAAAACTGCTTAAACTTTCTATAGAGAGAGAACTCAGAGGGACTGCTAATAAGCTAGATCTAGGGACATGGGAGAACAGTAAAACAGACCCTGAATCTGCATTTCTCCCTCCAATGTGTCTGTTCCAACTGTCCATGAAGTTAGAGTTGAGCTTGGCAGCACCCATCTGCATTCTCTGTTTTTGTTCAGGAGGTAGAGCACTGATCTTTGCCAGTGCTCTACCTGGCCATTGGAGGTAAGATGCTGAGGAATTGCTTCATGGAAAATCACTCAAAGCTACAACTAAACTTTGGTTATTTCATTGAAATAATATTTTCACCCACAGATACCTCCAACCTCTAAGATTAATAAGGCCAACTCTGCATTTCTAAAGTGCTGGTTTTAATGCTTGGTAATCTGTAATGGCTGCTTATCCACCAGGTGACATTAATTGGGAAAGTTCGTTTTCAGTCACTTCCTTAGGTTGACAGCCAGTGTTGGGGTTGAGTCACATTGTTGGGGCCAGTCCTCTTGAGTGTCTTTATCAATGATCTGGGTCAGGACATAAAGGGCATCCTCAGTCAGTTTGCAGATGACACCAAGTTGGGGGTTTTTGTCTTGATCTGCTGGAGGGTAGGAAGGCTCTGCAGCAGGATCTGGACAGGCTGGATTGACGGGTTGAGGCAAATTGTGTGAGGGTCAATAAAGGCAAGGTCCTGCATTTGGGTCTTAACAGCCCTGTGCAGTGCCACAGTATTGGGCAAGAATGGCTGGAAAACTGCCTGGCAGAAAAGGACCTGGGGATGTTGATCAACAGCAGCTGAACATGACCCAGTTGTGTGCCCAGGTGGCCAAGAGGCCAATGGCACCTGGCCTGTGTCAGCAATGGTGTGGCCAGCAGGAGCAGGGCAGGGATTGTCCCCTGTACTCAGCACTGGTGATGTGGCACCTCAAATCCTGTGTTCAGTTTTCAGCTCCTCACTACAAGAAGGACATTGAGGTGTCTGGGGAAGGGCAGTGGATCTGGTGAAGGGTCTGGGGAACAAGGTTGATGAGGAGGGCAGTCTTTGGAGGACAGTCTTTGGAGGACAGTCTTTGGAGTTCTATGATTCCATGTATTGTAGTCAAAAAGCTACAACAATGTAAATGAAAGGCATGAGACTTCCTCTGGGCTCTGTAAAGCTATTAGAACCAAAAGGGACCGGTCCTGTTCAGAAAACTGTAAGGGCATGCTTCAGCAACCTAAGAACACAGTGATTTCTTTGCAAACATTATGATTTTCTGGTCAGTGAGATGCCTTTGACACAACAGAGCTGTTTCAGAACTAGTTGTTTCAATATTCCCTCAAGAGGGCAACTGTCCAAAATGTACTGTCCTCCAAAGAGCAGCAGCTACCTTCTGAATGTGAGATGTGCTCATTACAGTAGATGCACAAGTCTTTAAGAACAATTAAAAACCACTATAATAGTTTCTGCTCACTTAATTTATTTAAATCTCTTCACTCTTCCCCTGTGAATCTAGCTATTCAGAAGCCCTATAATAAAAATAATGTATTTGATACAATTTTTTTTTTTTTTGTAAGTGCAACACATTACTAATGAATGGTGCGAAATATTCCTGACTGGTTGGGAGGTAGTGTGGATGCCTGGAAGGTCTCCTGCTTTTATACTCCCTTGTGCATCATACCATATTTTAATGACCTCTAAGTACTTTCTTTCAAAAACTATTTGCTCCCAGACTAAGATGTGTTATGAACTTGCAAAGGTGCTGGCATTTACCATTTCACATCTCTGGTGGTAAACACAACAGCTTCACAGTTTTGCTCCTCATCTTCTCATCTTACTTATCTTAAACTATTTTTCTCCCAATGTCCATTCTTTTTTTATCTCTTGGCCCTTTGTGCCACCCACATTTGGATGCCAATCTTGTTGAGTACCCTCTCCCCTGAGAACTTCTCCTGGGAGGGCAGAGCTGGGTCTGACACATTGTTAAGCCACATCCTCTCTGTTACTGCTCATCACAAATGTGTTTAAAAGAAAGCTGGCACTTTTGGAGAGAACACTTGCCTCTACCAATGTGTTATGGAGAGAATTCACTGAGCCCTCCATTTCTTTCTCAGTGGAAGAAAGAGAAAGATTGTGGTACAGTCCCTGTGATATTTCAGAGGTGGGCTGAATTTGTGACTGAGAGAAGTTTTCAGATTAATTTTTCAGGTTTTGGGGATGACAGGGGTAATCCTGTAAAGGGAGACTTGTCCACCTTTGATGGCTTTTGCTACAATATGCCATCAGTTCATATTACTGTTGACAAATGCTTCCATGCACTCGACCGAGTCACAGTTGCATATCACTCTCTGGGCTTGAGTATTCCAGCATTTCCTGACTGTCTTCCTGGAATTGGGATGAGTTTCTGGCATATTCCCATTCTGAGATCTCATTTACCACGGCCTGGATGATCTGTCTCTATTTTATTCTTCTACATCCATGCAGGCAAAATCCAGAGAGAGTATTTTAGGGAGAGGCATCATCAATCCTCAGGTGGGGGCAAGGTCAGCTACAAAAGCAATTGGGACAATATTTTCTATCACAGTGTAGCAGAGACCTGAAAATGAAACTAAGGGGAAGAGTTATCTTGTAGTATAGCTGTTGTGAGGACAGAGATAATCTGAGGGGAGAGCAGGTAATACACCCACAAGTGATCTGAAAACCAGCCAAAATATTAGGGAAGGAGAGAGTAGTTGTTTTAAGCTTCTGTTTTCATTAAAAGGAATGATGTGTGTAGGCCTTTTACTTTGCTACAGGAGTGAGACCAATGAGTAAATACTGTTGCTACAAAAAGAAGGAAACCAGAAAATTCCTTTTTTTTTTTCTTTATGAAGAGAAATTATTTGCCAAGGATATTTTTCCCACAAAGTAGCTTGTTTTCAGAGGTTTTTTTCATATTATATGGCAGAGCATTTTTAAAGTGCAAGTATTTTTAGTTTAATAAACAATTTATACAAACATGGAATCATTTCTGTTGAAAAAGACATTCAAGATCATCAAGTCCAACTGATAAAATTCATGGAGTCTTAGGCAGCTGGGGCTGGAGGGGACCTTGGAGGATCATGCAGTCCGTCTCCTTACCCTTAGGTGGATCAGCTGTACCAATGTCATTCTCAAAAGGTGTTTGTTTAACCTATGTTGAGAAGCCTCTGTTATTGAAGTCTTCATGGTCAGCATGTTCCAGGGCTTTGCTATTTTTATCATTAGAAAGTGTCCCCAGATACCCAACTGGAACTGTATTCTCTGTGATGTAAGCTGGTTACTTCTCTGTTCATCATGAATATAGAAAATTGACTTTTCTCCATGACAGACTATGAATTTTAAGACTGTTGTCCTACATCCCCTCTTTTTCCTCAGACTAGACAATGCCAGTTCTTTTTGCACTCTCAGATAATTTTTTAGACATCCCATCTTTCTCATTTCTCTTCTTTGGACTATTTGCAGAAAATGTTTGTTCATTCAAAGTGGTGCTTTATCCAAGAGTCAGTAAGGAGAGGTGGTGGACAAAGTGTAGGTTCTTGCTGTTTCCTTTTAGTTCAGAGGCTGCAAATACTGAAACTGAAGATTGGTGTAGGTTGTTCTGAAATATCAAGTAGTCAAAAATTGCAAAGAAGCAGAGTTGTTGTGTTCAACCTTATTAGTCTGTTTGAAGTGAGTTGCAACATATAGATAGTCAAAATATAGTCTTAGAACAATGATGTTTATTAAAACAAAAAAAACCCCACTAAATTTTGAGCATAATGCTTTTGGTTTATTTTAAACTTTTCTCTATTTTGAAACTTTTGCTCATCTATAGGTGCTTCTCCACAATTATATGGTTTAATTTTTTTTTCATTTCCTCTCACTCAAATGATAATCTTAGCTTCCAGTCAATCACCTGACATCAGGAGTTTGTGTTGTAAGAAAATCACTATATGCAATTAATGAAGTTGCTGGATGTGATTACTGGGTTTTCTTGAGAGGTGTCACCTTGATTAGTAAGGAGGTACCAGTATAAAATTTAATTTTTTTTTTTTCCTTTTTGGAATATTACAGATGTATTAAAAAAACAGTTCTGGTAAAAATCCACAGTATTCTGTTGGATGTACACTTCCTTGCTAATAGCTAAAAGGCAAAGTTACAACTCACTGCCAATATTTGGCCAGGTCACTTCTGTCTCCCTTTCTGCCATTTGTGGGAAAGCTTAGGGGTGACTATTGCTGTAGCTTGAGTGAAGAGGTCATTCTCCACCCCTCTTTGGAGGATTGAGTTACCCTCTGTACAGGGAGTATTTTATGACCTGAGTTGATTTGTTGTTTTAAAGATTATCTTCTGTGGAAAACCCCTATATCCCACAGCTTGCTTTGCTTCCCTGCCAGTCCCTTCAGTCTCTACTTTTACTGCTGACATTCTGTATTATTCTTCTCGTTGCCTGTTTTGGCTGACCTGTTCACTTTTGTAGTTTTGTTGTTCTTTTCCCTTGCTGCCCTCCCCCTCAGTTCTGTTTTCTGCCCATGATATATTACAGTTTCCAGAACAGCAGGAAAGAAAGATGGAAGTATTAATCAAGAGAATCGAAATTAAAAACTGTAAAATCTAGAAGCCAGGCTGGATGGCTTAGGTTATATAACTTCACTTTCCAAGTCAATAGTGACAACTGCAAAGCCTCCAATGAAATGGAAGACCCTGTGTTGAGGATGCCACAGCTGCTTGCACCACTCCAGGAGGGGTCTCACCAGAGTGCAGGGGCAGAATCCCCTCCCTCACCCTGCTGGCCACGCTGCCTTGGATGCAGCCCAGGACATGTTTGGCTCTCTGGGCTGCAAGAGCACATTGCTGGATCATGTCCAGCCTCTCATCCACCAGCACCCCTAAGTCCTTCTCAGGGAAGGACTGAGAAGATTGAGCAGGGCTGCTCTCAATCTGTTCATCCCCCAGATTGTTATGGATACAGGGCTCTGCCCTGACCCAGGTGCAGCACCAGGCACTTGAGCTTGTTGAACCTCATGAAGTTTACATGGGATGTTCATGGATGTTCTAGTGGCAGTGCAAAGGTGTCTTCTCTGCTGCAGGTATTTGCAGCACAAAGGAGAAGTGAACTACTGTGTTGTGAAATATTTTTTATCAGTGTAAGTACTTCTGTAGCTACCACTTTAATTTTACAGGTAAAACATCACACCCCCAGCTGAAGTAGTCAAACTATTATGGAAACTTTAGATAGAACAGGTCTTAGAAGAATTAAAACCCAGAGGGACTGGCTTAGCTTGAACCACCAAGTTATTTAAACTAACCCAGCTGATCTTTGCCTGAAGCAACTGAGGGAGATCCTTGCCTTTCAGGATGCAGTAGGGATGACAAAGAAGAGTGTCTGGTATCTGCAGGAGAACTACAGGTGGCTGAAGACAATGGGAGAGGGACTCTCCCATTAAACAGGTGTATCCACAGGAAGACCACTGTTCAAGTCGTGTCAACAGGTGTTTAAATGTGTACCAGGCATGTATAACTTGCCTTTTTTGAAGGAAACTATTGCAGGATTTTATGGCGATATATTGTGCTCTCTTGAGCAGAGGGGAAGATGTCCCCCTATATTGTTTGTGGCCCACTATACAGAAAAAGAAAAATCTCTCTTCCAGGCCTTAATCTATGACTGAAAAGTGTAAATTAAATAAAAACATGCCTGAGTTCTGCTAGCACTTGGGATCTTAACGCAGTGACCAGCGAATTGCAAATGTAAGTCCTAAGATCAGTACACTGTATTTGGATTTTTGTAATGAGTAAAGTTAAAAGTGATGAGATGGAGCTGAGGGGCAGTGTTTGAAATTTACATTTGCTTTTAGCTCACTTCAAAATAAATATGAATAAATCCATCAGGTCTTCACCCTTTCGTACTCCTTGGTGCATAGTAGTTCTCTATTTTGTTGCTGTTGTGCTCTTACAGGGTTAACATCAGTGTCTATTCACCAGTGGGCCATTTCAGAAGCTTTAGTAACTCCATCCTCAGAAACAGAGGGATTGACCTTGCAGTTCACCAGATTATCTGTCTACTCCTAAGATGAATTAGTTGTGGAATACCTTTTTTGGAACAGATCCTTCTTCTTACAAGAGCTTTGGCAAACATTTGACTGGTATTTTTTTTTCTGTTGCTATTAATATGTTGGCTTTGCTCTGTTAAGTTGACATGGTGCAGTGTGCTCAGTCTCATGTGGCACTTCCAGCTGCAGAGTCTTTCCTCTCACCCCCTTGTATGAGATTGTACCTGCAGAGGAGTGAGATGTGCCTCAGCCCCCTCCTTTCCTCCAATGTGAGCTGTGGGGGTTCTTCAGATTTGTGCTAGGCAGTTCATGAACATGAAGGAAACATGTAATTGCTAGGACAAAAATTGCTTGAAATATTGAGTTTACTGACTTTTTTTTTTTTCCCCTGAAGAGTGGGGACTTGATTTGGACTGCTGATTTTTTCTTCCTCCCTTCTCTGGTGAAAGTTTTGTTATCCTAACTGGCATGATGTTCTTCTTGTCAGGACGGCTTATCATCTTGACCTGGCCAGTGAGATCATGAATAAAGAATGACAACACTAAAGAAACAGATGATAGCAACAAAGAAATTGTTCTTTACTCCTAGATAGTACAAAGCTGGGTTACATGAGCTTTTTTTGTACAAGGGGATGAAGCCCTCCCCGATATACTGCTGGCATCAGCTTTCTTTGTCTTTTTCTAGAAGCTGACTGCTCTACATCTGCACATTCACCTTTCATGTTGTTATGGGCTCCTAGAGTAAGACATTAATGTTAATGTTTGACTCAGATATGTGGGAATGAATATTTGTTTCAGAAAGCAAAGAAACCTACTCGTGTCTATCCATTCTCAGTCAACTGTGAAGCCAGTTTTCCCAACCAGGAGAACAGTTCCTTGACTCTTAAAACCTATTCCATGTGACCTTTGATAAGAAACTCAAAGCTTTTAAAAAGCAGAAGCTTGTTTTTTTAAAAACAAATCTCTTTCAGATCCTGATATGGTTTGGGAAAGTTAATGTTTGGTAGGCTGAGAAACTTGACTGCTGGCTTCTTCATTTTGTAACTTGAATGGTGTAGAAGGACCACACCGCCTTTGCTCTGTAGAGCCTGCTGGGACTCTGTTGAAATGCAGCCAGTCTTTAGCCATGCTGGCATGGATAGTTGTCTGCCTGCCCCAGCCCAGTTTTGCAGCCTGCAAAAGAGCCTGCAAAGGCTGGCCAGATACTCCAGCAGGCACCTTCACTGGAGCACTGTGCTGCTTCCACCAGAGCCCTAGGAGGATGCAAGCTCAGTTAGCACAAATCTTGCGAAGCATACGTGTGACAAGGCAGTGAATCCATTGCAGCTGCACCCTGAGGACAGCACAGGGCTGGCTTCCCTCACAGGCTGCAGGTGTCGGGCTCAGCATCCACTGGGGGCAGCTCCAGGGGAACAGCAGCAATGCTAGAAGTTGTAAAACAAGTACTAACCTGTTTGAGGAAGAGTGGCAGCCTATTTCTTGAGGTCCTTGTGGTACATTCAGCTCCAGAACTGAAGTGTTCCTATTTGCCATAGCCCTTAAAATTTTTAAGCTCTTCATATGCGTGCAGAGCTCATGGCCATCTTTCTCTGTCACCTGCCAGCAAAGTCAGAGGGTAGGCATACAGATATGGGGATGGACACACAAGCACTCCCTACATGCTGCTCAGTGTGCTCTTCCTGGCCCTTTCCCTCTGACTTTCTATGCATAGGAGACGTGTTACTCTCAGTTGGTCTGTGAAGGCTCAATTAGCTTTGCCATTGAACCCTGCATGGGATCAAACATGTCTGGCTTCATTGGTGCTTGTGTGTACTTACGAATATGAGCTAGCCAGGGAGCTAATCTGTACATTTTGCACAAAGATAATTCAGTTTAATGAAACGCAATCTTAAAACTGCAGGTGGGACATTGTTCAGGCGCTGTGTCTTGCTGGAGCCAAGACAATAACAGTGCTTGGTGTGTTGAGGGCTTGGATTGAGACCATCTCCAGGAGAAAACTTCATTCAGCTCCTGTTACGACATACAGAAAATTAGATCAGCTGTGATCAGTGGGTTTTCTTCATTACACTGTAGTGGGCCCTGGTGTGGGGGATATTTTAGTCTGGGGGAGTTATTTTCTTATTTCATGTTTAGTTGTTTGTTGGTTTGGTTTTTTTTTCCTGTGTCAGTTGCTGTCATTTTGTTCTGTGTTTCTGAACATCCTTTTAGTGTTCCCAGTTAGCCAGTGTCACTGAACCAGGACAGCAACAGTCTTGCTCCATTAGCTATTACTGTTTGCTGAGAAGTTAATGTAAATGAGGGCAGTCAGGAGGAAAAAAGCAAGGGGAATTTACTGTTCCTTCTGTTACAGCTCTGCCTGACACTACATATTTTATTGTACGTCCGGCACAAAGGGAGATTGATAATATAAGATGAAAGGTCTGTGTGATCTCATGGCTGGTAATGATGACTGAGGGACCACTTATTTCTTCCCCTTGTGCTCCCAGTCTCAGTCCCATTGTGAATGTTCTTTAGTGCATTGTTTAAAGACCATAGGTCTGGGCTTCTTTATAAGGCTTTTTTGTGGTGCAGTTTGGTCTGATTGAAACCACATTTTTATATGTGTCAAAACCAGTTCAGCGCTTAAAAAGAAATCAGAGTATCGATTGGATCATATTTCCTGAGTGGATGTCACTGGCTAATTCTTTTGTTAAACCATTTAGCTACACAGTATTAAGCAAATGGTTACTATTAGGCAGTTACATATGGGTCCTATTAATTCACGCATTCTGGCTGCTTTTTGACTAATATCTTGTCAAATAGGTTAGGATTTCAAAATATCTAAGTCACCAAACTGCAGGGACATTTCATTTCCCAAGCAAAGCTCATCCACTTAGGGGACCACAGGTTAGCATAGCATTGACATCTGAAGGACTTCTGTTTCTTTAAAAAATGGCTTCAGAATGAAGTAACCTTAGTGGATTGTTTGTTTGTTTGTTTGTTTTTCTTTTTTACCTCATTAGGCTTTCTGCCATTCAAGAAAATGGATATATATGGTTTGCAAAAAGAGCTAAGGATGAAGAGGATGACTTCTGCATGTCCTGTCATCTTCCAGTACACGTCCCTAGGACTGAAATGCTTACCTTCTTGCCAAATTTTCTTTCACTCCTTCTAGATCAGGCTCCTTGTCTTTTTGTCAGTCCAAATGATCATCATTTCACCTTTGATGGATATTGGATTGATCACTGCTGTCATGGCCTGTGATGACCCTTTGTTTTCATATTTCTTCCTCCCAGCAGGCTCTGGGGCCTATTTGGAAGTGCTCACTCCGTTTTTGGAGTCAGGTTTATAGAATGGGGAGGAAAAGAGGAGATACTCTGAGGCTTCAGAACAGGAGGGGTGCAGTGAACTTTGAGTGGTCTGCACTGTTTTAGCCCTTATTTTCTCATGGGCTGTTTCTCCAGAGACCTCTGTTCTTGCAGCTCTTTCTGCTGGAAGGACAACACTTCTTTGGAGAGTCAGCAGCTCAGCCAGGGTGAGGAGCAGCTGAAGTGTGGTTGTCTCACAGCCCTGGCACCTGGCCCCTCTGCAGGGGTAGAGAGGAGCATGAGCTCTTCCTCTGGGCTTATGCTACTGCCAAAAACCCAGTAGCAGCAAAAGGAGGATCTTGCAGCCTCTTGGTAGGGGATGAGAGGAGACATCCCAAGTGGATTAGAGGAATGAAATTACACTGGCTCAGGACAGTGCAGTACTGAAGGATTAAATAGGAGGACACATTTTATCAAAGAAGTCTGAGCTGTAAAAAAATTAGGAGCCACTGACCTAAAATGTGACATGATTTTCTTAAGCCCTTTCACAGGAGCATCCATAAAGTCCTGCTTTTTCTGTTGGTTGTTGTGAACTTTTTCAATGTATAAAAACAAAAAAACACCCACACCCACCACAACCCTAAATATAGTCTCTCTGTAACTTCTTCATCTCCCAGACGTTGCTAACATCTCCAGGGGAGGAGCATTGTCTTCTTTGGCATTTGTGAGTAGTATATGACAGGTATGGCCCTAAAAACTGTAGTGAGATTATACTCCTCATGCTCTGACCTCTCTGATTAACTCTGGCATTTGTTCCTTTCTGTTATGTTTGTGGGGCTGAGGTATGAGTGTGCCTTGTGGAGGCAGGATGGAGTTCATTTTCTGCTGTTGGCTGGCACTGTGAAGTGGGCAGAACTGCACTCCTTTTGCCTCCTGCCCAGCTCTTCTTCAGAAGGAGCTTTTCTTTTCCATCTCTTTGTGTATTTTTGGTAAGCATGCTGTGTTGCAACAGAATAAGCCAATGAAAGTCAAAACTTCCTCTTTTCCAGTCTGTAAACATTTCCTGGAACAACATGCTCAGCTTTGAAATCCTTTCCAGAGAGTATCTTAAGACCTCCCTCTCTCTTTCTATGAGTCACTGGATCAGAGCAGCATTCCCTTTACTTCTGTTCAAGCCACTTCCAGGCAACCTTGTTAAAGCAATGAGGATTTAGTATATGGGAAACCACTGCCAGGTTAGCCATTCCCTCAGGACACGCAGCTGTTTACCATCTGCTGGAGCTTCTTGGGAGTCTTTGGGCTCCAGTCCCAGGTTGCAGACTCTCAGAGCAGGAAATTTTTCTTGGACACTGTGTGTTATTCAGAAGGATAAAGTTCATGGGCACAATACAGTAGGTTGCACGCTTTTTCTTATATTACTCCATCTAAAACAAATAAGTTAGCTATTTGCTCATTCTGCCCTGCCAGTAATCCGTTTACATATTAGACCTTCCTTCATTGTGTAGAAGGTGTGAAAACTGAAGGGGAATTTAAATAATTAGAAGGAAATAAGCTGTCTTTTTAAGCTCTCTACTCTTACTTGTTAGGATTGCTCAGAGGTTAGCTCTGTAATGGGGCTGTGTCAAGCACCACAGGTGGATGAAGTGAGCTGGAAGTTACAAACTGGGAAAAGTGGAGCTTTGCACCACATCTGTGCTGGGGAGGCCCACCAATGGCTGTGGCTGGGCCCATGGTGTGTACAGGAGGGGCAGTGAGGGTGGCCTGACCACTGGCTCCATTGGAAGCATGGAAACATGGTGCTGCGGACAGCAGATAGATGTATTTGTTCATTGCCTCTTGAGGCTGGCAGGGAAGGTCAGACTCTCCAAGCTTTACGGGTTCTGAGAACACAGGGACAGGGCTGACCTGGAGCTCTGTCTGGGCCAGAGAAAACCCTTTGCCTGTGGCCATGTGCTCATTTAGGTTAGAATATGATTAATATTATTGTGTAGACCAGAAGTAACCTTCTGCTGTTGTTAGGCGTACGTGTTGACTCTCCAGCTGTAGTCAAGGCTGATGTTTACTGTAAAAGAGATTAGATTAACTTTCCAGATTTAAGGAGGTGTTGGGTGGAAAAAGAGCTAAAGCCTCTGAAGCCTTACACTTACACCTGTCAGGGAGGAGGAGTGTTTGTCACTTCACAGCAACTTTGTGAAATTGCCCATGTCCATGTTGTAATGTTTCATCCCTGAAGTATCACTTTAAATATTTCTTCTTATATTACTTGAGAAGAAGGGATGCTCCATTTTTTTTTTGTTTTTCCCTCTACCTTTTCTTCATGGTCATTCCAACCTGACACATTGTGATGCAGAGAAAGAGGGGTTCTGGTAGGATGTGCCTGTGTGGGGACTGTGCATCTCAGGAATTTATTTCCCTGGTTTGGTCTGAGTCCAGGTCTGTGGGTAGTGTGTAGAAGACATCCATTTAAGAGAGCTGTGCATGTGCTTCCCAGACCAATTAAGGGAAAGGATCTCATTTTTTTACCAAGGTGTTTGGCTGAAAGATTTTCTTTCTAATGATGATTTGAAGGCTCATGGGGTTTGGTACTATGATTAATTACACATTAAGATGCCTAGAGCCTCCAAGAAGCATGCAATTATTATTTATTAAAATCAGAATGCCAGTAAATATAATGAAGTGGAGCTTTAAATAACATGGGGAAAAAAAGTAGAGGACATTTTCTGCTGAACACATGCAGTTCTGCACTGGGCTGAGACTATGTGGAAAAGTGAAGCTTGAAAGGGAGCTTTCCCAAGAGACACAAGTCACTGAAGATAAAGACACAGAAAGCAGGAAAGTGAGACAGAGAGTAGAGGTTTTCCTGTGGCTGATGCAGAGCAGGAGTCTAACGTTAGGAACGTCTGTAGAGAAAGTTCTCTCTAGGCAATGCCAGTCTTAGTGAACATCCTTCCCTTCTCTTGTTTCTGCTCCAGTACAGCCAAACACCTCCAACACTCAGCAACTTGCACAGCACTGGGGTGCTCCCAGACATGTTCCAAAGACTGACAGGTGGAAAAGCACAATCCAAAGGAAGGTGCTTTGTGTTATTCTGAGGAGCTTTACTATGAACTTCAGCCTTGAATGTTAAAGAAAAAGCCAACAGCTCATCTCCTGTTTTCAGTCTCCTTTTATCCATACTCAAATAATTGAAATTTCCATACTTCCATAATTGAAATCACTCCCTCATTTTCACAGAAATAATGTAAGGGGTGTGACTGAATAGCAGCTTTGAGAAAGTAATAACATTTTATTCTGCTTGATGATCCATCTGATATGGACTTTGCCCTGTACAAGTGTGGCTGTTCCAAGAGCTGTCGAGTCTGGGAAGGCTTGAATGTAAAAACAAATACTTGAGTGCAGGAGAGGCAGCCTGGTTGTTGTAAATGCCTTTTCTTGCCAAAAAGCTGGTAATAGCATGTTGTCCAGACATCTTTTCTTTCTTAATTGGAACCACAGGATTTTGATTACAAACCTTAAGAATAACAGTACCTCCTCTAATTTAAGCTCCCTTTCTAACTTCCATGGTGTGAATTCTTGCTGGAGTGTTTGCCAGTGCAGGCTGCCTGTATTTGTTCCCCTTGGCATCCCTGGGTCCCCATGTTTTACACTTCAGACTTCTACCTCCTTTCATCATTTCAGTTATTCCAAGCACCCCAGTTCTGCATGAAGTGACATTAGTGCGAGTCTGAGATTTATGTCAGCAATTTGTGCTACTTTGTAGAAAGATGTAATTCACTGAAAAGAGAAATTATAAGTACCTAGGTTAGGATTGCTGCTCTTTGGCATTGGATAACATATGAGTTCATGTGATACTTTTTTGGAATTTTTGTTTTTAGTTTTCAAAAGCTGATAGTGTCAGTGTAATTATGGATGCACCAATTCTGTGATATTTTGGTGCATTTGACCAGGTAAAGGAGGTGTGCCTTGGGTTGGTGCTATATCTCTAGGCAGAAATGGGTTTAAAAGGCTGGTGTTTTGAAGTCCTCATTGAATTGTAGATTCAAAAGGTCACTGAGAAATATGTGAAGTACCCTGGATTTTCCGATAGCCTGTCCCAAGACACAGTGGACTCAGGGAAAATTCTTCGTCATTTTATATGCAGATGTGTTGGTTGGGCATATTCTGATACAAAACTTTTTCCATCAGACAATGCCAACTTGAAATTGGATGAGCCTATGACACAGAGTTAGTGACAGTGCAATTTTGGCAGCCACGAGTCAGCTTCTCAAGAAAACTTTCTCTGCAGTGTCTCTGCCATAGCTCTGCCTAGCCAGCAGTCACAAGGGAGCAGGGAAGTCTCAGGTCTGTGTGCTTGGTAGGCTGGTCTTGCAGCACCTGAGCTGTGGCTGGGATGAGACCCAGGTGGTTGGATGCTCTGAAATTAGCCTAACTTTTCTGAAGCTCTACACATCCCCCATCCCTGAGCATTCCTGCCCCTCTCCCCTTTCCAAGGCTCAGGGACTATTAGGAAGATTTTTCAAGAAGTACTGGCGTGAAATACAGGTATTGCATGCCATGCCAAGCACTGACTGCCGACCTGCTCTTGTGGCTGTGGCAAGTTATTTAACTTGGACCTACAAGTCTCTGTCAGTATGTTTGCAGTAAGTTCAACAAAAACATTTGCAAACAGATTAAAATCAATGGTCCTTTCTTCACCTGTGGGCTGTGCAGTATCAGTGTGTGCCACGCTTGCTCCCTCTCTTTACAAGTGCTGTGAAAATACTTCAGTAGTGTTTCCACTTAGCAGTACCAGCCTCTAGTTCCAAGTGTTTTGTGTGGCAGCACGTATGGAATTAATCCCATCTACAATAGCAATGATTAACACACATCTCCCTCCACAGACCCAGGCTAAGACACTGCATGTTACAGACAATACAGAGGTTTCTGCCTGCCACTGGCTTGGCTTTTAGCCTTCTCAATTAATTTTCCTAGGCTGTTTCATATAAGATTCTGCTGCTTTTAGGCGGTAAATTTTAAATGGCACAAGGAGAAGATCAGTAAAAATGGTTGTGAGGGCCTCTCTGCTTTCACACTCTGCTTTTTTGGAAACCTGTGGTGCCCTGAGGCTGGGATGTAGAAGCCACTTGTACTTAACTGAGCTAAAACTTGGTTAACTAGTTGTACTTTCAGTTTCTCAATGAAGAGGGATCCACCAGTTAGATTTGTGCTCAAGTCATCCATCTATGTTAACTTAAGGTGATCTCTGCTCCTCTGCCTTCATTTCTTTAATCAGGTATGTTTGTCAGCAGAGCCAAAAGAGGAATGTCTCCACCTTAGTTAAACCAAGGGAAAGGAATGAAGCCTCTTTTTGTATCTCCGAGGCTTCCATGGAAGTATCTAAATGGTACCAATCAACAGCTTTGAAATGCTGGCAACAGCAGCTGAGAGAGATGGCATGCCAGTGTGGGACCTGACACCACCTCCTTTTCTGCTGTCAGAGCTAGAAATCTAATTTTTAACCCTTTGGAACAAATAATATGTTTTAATAGCCTTTAATTTGTAGTTGACACCTTCTCTCAGTGCCTCTGACAGCCTGCATATTTCCTTTGTAGTGTCATGCTGCTTCTGTTTAGAAGCTAATAATACAATTTTCATAGTTATTACACAGACTGTTTGGCTCTGAGGTTTCCTAGGAGTCTAAGCAGTGCCAGAAATTCTTAGTGGAAGCTTTGGCAAGCTTTAAGTGAATGACATTCATTGGTCACTGTGCTGATGAGGGCTGGGATAGGGAAGTGGCCAAGATACCTACAAAAGCTTCAGTTAAATATTGAAATCTGATGTTTCATGTTACGTTAACTTATGAGCTTTTTCTATTGGTAACTGTTCGCCTTGCCAGAGGTATGGGAAGAAGGATTATTTGAAGAGTGCTTGGCCACTGTTGTTTTTTGTGATATCTCTTGTCTGACTGACATAGGAGTTCCACATAAATTTGAGATTGCTTTGAGTCTCAAGAGCAATAAAAATGCAGTACAGACGCAAGGAGAGAAAATATGTTCTGGTAGAATTTACATTCTTGCCTGATGCCCATCAAGTATGGGAGAATTTAATGCCAACATTGCTCATGTTCAGGTTAAGAGACTTAAGCCTTCTTCCCCCTCAGCTGTTAATAGAAACCACATGAGTAAAGTTGCAGAGGCATACACTCAGAAGTTAGGAAATGGCCTTTTGTTTTTGCACTATAGCAAGCTTTAATCACCAGAATAATAGCAATTATGACATGGAAAATTTCAGCCAGAAGTTTGAACCGAAAGCCTTAATAAGCACTTGAAAAGCTACACTGTGAAGGGTTCCTGTCTACGTCTAATGACATGTTACTGGATCCCATATGCCATATCAAATCTTACCATATCTTTGGCTCCATTTCCACACACTAATTAACATAAATGCTCCCACTCCTGCTTGCTTTGTAGCTTGGTAAATTTTGTGGGCAGTAGGGAAGCTTGGATTGTAGCAGTGTGTTGCCATCAGAGGGAAAGAATAAATTTATATATATATATATATATATGATGTTTCCGAGACTATAGACTTCAGCAAAGGGGGGTTGCTTCTGATGAAGCTGTAACAGGTCACTTGCATTGCCTTGCAGGTGACAGCTTATTTCACTACCAAATTCCATACACAAATTCAGCTCGTGTTCTGCCTGAAGTTTTGATCATGACTGTCCCAGCTTTCATTAAAAGCAAAAAAAAAACAACCAAAAACAAAAACCCAAAAACCAGCCAAACCTGGCTGCAAATCCAAACTACAGCTGAAGAGGAGGTGAGAGAGCAGCTGCGAGACTTATCCATGGATTTTTACAAATAGATATGTCTGATGTTTGCAGTATAAAGAGCGCTGCCGAGGATGTGCCGTAGGGCACAGAAAAATCCCCTTGTCCTTGAGGCTGCCTAAGGAGCTGTCTGCAGTAATTGTCCGCCGCTTCTGCAGCTTTCAAAACTTGCAGTGTGAGAAGTTTCTAAGCCTTGCGGGACCTGCAGAAAATGGAGAGAACGTGAGCGGGTCCCGCGCTGCGGCACAGCGGCCGCTGACGAGCGCCTTGGCAGTTTTCACTGCTGCTATTTCAGATTCTGTGGGTGGCAGGGAAACAAGCAGGAATTAGGTCAATTTAGCTCTTGCTGCTGCTTGGGAAAGGGAAGAGCAGCTGCTGAGGCAACCGCAGGAGTTATTCCCTCTAGAAGAGCAGACAGAAATTGAAGCTGGGGGAGGGGATGGGACGCCGAGCGATGCGAGGAGGGGGGAGATCGGCTGCTGGAGTCGCCTCGACCAGGAGCGGGCACTGCCTCAGGTGCACGGGGCATGCATGGGCTGCACACGCGTGTGAATAGCTCCGAGGATGTAGCAGCAGCATCGTCCTGCATCCTGGGAAGGGAAAAGGAGAGAGATGTGTTTAGTCTCTGCTCTGCGACCGCCCTGGAAATGCTTCCCCCTCCCTTACCGTCCTCTGTTAGCAGTGTTGAGGCAGGGCTAAAACCTGTATTTACGGAAAGACACAGATGTTGTAGTTTGGTACTGGTTGGATCCTTGGTAACTGAGAAGACAGAAAGGAGTTGGATTTCTAGCTAAGGCGTATGCAAAGCTACCTGCAGGACATGCTCTCTGCTGGGCATTCCAGGGATGCTGTAGTGCTTATTGGCAGGGCTGTGTCCCTTTGGGAGGGGGCAGGTACCCTGAATAATACACTGCATGGAGGCAAACAGGCTGCAGTTGTTTACTGTTTAGGGTGACTTAATATTTTGTTTCCTCCCCCTTATCCACCCAGATGAGCTCCTTGGTCCAGGCTCAGCAAGCCTGCAGAACCAGCTCTATCAGCAGGACTGGAAGGGCACTGCAGCAGGTGTGAGCAGGCAATGGGCAAGGAGGAAAAAATGTGGCAGCACAGGGAGCTTGTGGGGCTGCCCAGCTCTCCTCTGAAATCAGCCTAAGAGGGAAAGATTGCCTGTGATAAATAAAAGATTTCTCTCGCCCACTTTAGAAATAGCACTGAGAAAAGAACTGTCTGGAGCTTTGCAAAAGAATAAACCCTAACTTTCATTTGCTGTCTCCCAGGTGTCTGCCAAGGGTGCAGTCAAGCATCCACCATATGTACAGCCCCAAATGTAGGCTGCAGTGATTTTGCTAATACCAGTAGCCCAAAAGAAAGAAAGAGGGCTTGCTCTTCTGTTTTGTAGTCCATTGACTTTGAGACATAGTAAATTGGTAAAACAAAACACTTACAGAAAGTCTGGGTTTACAGAAGGTGAAAATCTGGCGCCAAGAATGGTAATGTTGTTTTAATTATGCCAGGGCTTGAATAGGGGTTGCAGTCAGGCTTTCTGCTCTGCACTCCAGGGCCTGATGGGTGCCAGAGTTATTGTCTCTGTACATCACACCCGGTCCCACCAGCTGCCAGGCCGCAATAAAGTTACGTCTGAGTCACTGGTTCCCAAAAGGATGACAAGTAGGTTGTGTGTAGCTGAATGGGATGATGCTGGTCCTCCACTGATCCTGCCAGCTCAGGTCTGGCCTCGGGCCATAACTGCACGATAAATCCAAACAAATGTTGTCGGCTGTTTAAGCAAGCTGGTTGGCTGGGGGTAGGAGGAGGGAACAAGGCACGCAGCCGAAAAGTGGACTGGGGTGCCAACAGAGAAGCCACTGGCCCTGTTTCAGCTTTCAGCAAACAGAACGGATCACTGGAAGGACACAATGGACCTTGTTTGCAGTTGGGAGAGGGCGGATGCCTCTTTTGAGGACTATGCCAGGCAGAATAGTTGCTGCTGACGTGGGTCACTGGTCTTTGTGTGCTTTGGTCCGATTGACACCATTAGTTTAGTGACACTGTGAATCGCTAAATTTGTTGTGCAAATATGGAGAAGTAGAATGCTTTCAAGTTTTTTGGTTGGTGTGGTTTTTGGTTTTGCTCTTTCTGTTTGCTTAGACCAGTAAAACAAACTTCTGGTGTTATGTGGGACAATCTAGCATATATGTAGCCAGGGGGGTATACAAGGTGAGCATGGCTGAGGTTTGCTCCCCAGTAAGGGACCACTCTCCAGGCTGGATTAGTTCCTGTGGGGGAAGACAGCTTGTGTCTGTGGCTGTTTTCCAAAGGCTGCTGGTGGTAAGTGCAGGAAGTCACTGCTCAGGTGCATGGCAGCTTCAGGGGATATGCAGTGAGGGGAGTCCTGTTGTCTGGTTGCATATCTTGGCATCTCACATTGCTGTTGTGATGGCTTTTGACGGCTTCCAAGAAGAGGTCTGGGCTCTACCCTCCTAGGTGAACCACATAATGCCCAATTTTGCAGATTGCTGAGTTTTCTTCCTTCTTAGCTTTCTTTCCACACAGGAAATAAGCTCAGGGCTTAAGCACACGAGTCTTCATTTTGCATGCTTAATACTAGCCTATTTGTTTGCTGACACCACCTAAGCTGTGTGTGCATCAAAGTAGAATAGGGGGGAGCCTCCTGACATGATGGTGTATCATTTTCCCATGGTCCAGATTTGGTTGCATAGTCCAAACACAAGTGATGTCTCCAGCCATGACATGGCTGCTTTCTTCCAGCTTGCTTTTGTATCAGACTGCATTCAAACATAATGCAATGATTTGTGGCAAATGTCTGCAGAATATTATTTTATAGTCAAAGTCTGAAATAACAGACAAATATCTGATGGAATATTTAATTAAAAAACAGTGCCAGAATTTGCATAAAATATTTGCTACAAATGCATTATAATCTGATTTCTACCTTGTAGCTGTGCTTTGAATTTGGCAAAGCAAAGGTATTTTGGTTTTGCAGACAAAAGCTGTAGAGTTCAGTCCTGGCTGGTTATTTGTAATGGTTGACCTAGGTTATGGGAACTAGTTCATTAGCTGAGACTGATAAAGGAGGTAAAAGATAAAGGTCATGATACCAGTAGGATTAGTTGGGTGAATTAAAGGACATGTGGAAACACAGCTAATCAGGATAAGGGCCACACAAATGATACCTTCTACTAACAGCCTTCAGCACTCTGATGCCTTGAAATATAACTCCTGCACAAAGCAAACAGGAGAAGGAAAGATGCAACATCCAACAAGCCACAGTGCTAAGCACCAAAGATCAAAGGGATACTCAAGTGAGTGTTTTGGGGTATTTGACTGTCAACTAATTTTAAAAATTCTTCACTGCAAAGAACATCTCCATGTCCCCTGAAATCTATTCCTCACTATTTTTCCTGAAAGCAGTGTCTTTCTCTTACTGCCTGCAGTTACTAACTACCATCAAGTGTAACTGGATATGCAGGAAAAGTAAAGGTGCTGCTGCAGTAGTGTCAAGCTTAATTTATATACTGCAAAACTGGAACATCTTTTATATGATAACTGACAGGCTTACCAGCTCAAATGAACTGCTTTGCTCCAACACTGCCACCAGGCAGAGGCAGCTCTTTGGGAAAGCACCAGAGTGTCTGCAGTGCTGAAAAGAATATGGGTGGTAGAGGTGAGAGGACAGCAGAGTAACTGGAGAGGTGTGGGCCAGGCAGCCCATCCTATCTCCCTGCTCCTGCAATCCTCCCTCAATAAATCTGTGCCTGCTCTATCACTCTGGCATTTGCCGTTGTGGGGAGGAGCTGGATCCTGACAGAAGCACTTTTGGCACACCATGTAGAAAATCTTGGGAAGTGCCAAGAGAAACACGAGTGATGTAGCATGTTCACATTTTTAATTTGTCTGCGTTTGAGTGGTGTATCCAGGGTGTGTCAGTTTGGGGCTTAGACAGACTTTTCCTGGGAAAATAGCTTCCACAGGCTCCACATAAACGTAGTGTATAGACATACACACAGAATGGAGCACAGGGAGACATCACCACATATCTGAGCAGTGTGTAAGTCATTTATTTTTAATTAAAAAGCAAAACAATATGAGATTTGCTTTCTTGTTCTGGCTGCCATCAGGCTCTCTTCATTTACTACGGGGTAACAGAAATGGTGAGTTGTTCAAACGCATTTGGAAACTCTGGAGAAATGGATGGTAGCACTCTGGAAAATGTTGCTTCTCAGATGTAAGTAACATCTAAGTAAGGAGAAATTACAATGAACTCTCATGCACAAATAAATGTAAGTGTTAAAAGCGGATTTGGAGTACATAAGTTAGTAATGATCTTGCATTAATGCACTCTAATTAGTACTGTTAGTAAAAAAGTGTTACAGAAGGGAGCGCATGACTAGAGTCTGGTTTGGAACAGGTCTTTGCAGAATAAGCATCACCAGAAGTAAATAATCTCTGAATCTTAAATTCAGGGAAAACTAAGTTGAAAAGGACCTCTGGAGGTCATCCCTCACAGAGGTTCACAGGAGGGCTGATTTCAAAGTACTCAGCTTAATAATTCAAAATGTTAACATAAAAAGCAGCACTGAAAATGATTTCCAGAACATGCCATTTGAAGAGACTACAACATCACCAAAATGCAGTGGCAATTGCATTGAAGCAATGTTAGGATCTAAAGTAAATCAGTGCCCTGCCAGTAAGATTTTTTTCTGCACAGGATATCCATGTGAAGTGTTCATACTGGGCTTATACTCCCCACAGAGCTGAATCTTTCCCTTTCAAAAACCCTGTGCACAGGCTCTCAGAAGCACCGTTGTTGCTCACATGGTGGGAACTCCCTGCAGGAGCTTTTCTTCCCAAGAAGCTGTCTAGCAGAAATCCCAGCACTCCTGACTGCTGAGCCAGACCCGTTCCAGGTATGTGCTGGTGCAGTTCCATCAACTTCTGTGGAACTGCTGTGGCATGAAATGAGGATGAATCAGGCCTATAGTCTTTCTTCTGATCTATGAATGTCAGTGCTAGCCTGGAGAAATACAATTTTCAGGCTGATGTAGTTTGACACCAAATTCTACAGCAGAGACCGTGGACAGCCCAGTGACTGTGTTACCTCCCGCGGGACAGCGATGAGTGATGGGCAGACACTTTTTTTGTGCACAGAGGCATTCTCTGTTCAGGCTCAGTAACATCCAGACCCGATTGATCTTCATAAAGAGTTGCAGTTTGGGCCTTGTGCCACAGAAATCTCTCCCTTTTCTCTCTGCATTACTCATCTTCCTCAGGGCCTTTTGCTCTGAGATTTGCTGCTGTTTCTGGACAGCGTCCTGTTGTAGAGCCTGAGGAGAGCACGCACCTTCCACCACACAGTGAGAAAGGCTGGGCTGAAAGATTCTTGTTGTCAAGTCCACAAGCAAAACAGATTGAAAATGGAGAAGGGCAGTACCTTTCCCAAAGCCTTCTAGCATTTTAAGGATTTTTTTATTTTATTTAATTTATTTATTTATTAATATATAAACTGAATGCAGTATTCTGAGAAGGAAAAGTGGTATTCTAATGTGACAAATAGCTCTGTTCCCCCTGCTGACAGGTCTGGGGTCATAGCCCTTCAGGCGCCTCAGAGCAGGGCTATTCATTTCCATCTTGTGCTCAAGGAGGAGGTTGAGGCCATCTAAAATGTTCTCTGTTGTTACCTTGTGCACTAACAAGTGCTGCCAGCTGTAAAGAGGGCAGTGGAGACCCTCTGGTCATCATTGGAGTTTCCACTTTAGAAAAGTGGTGCCAGGAGAGGGCATTTGCACGTTTCTTGTTTTCCACTCTCCAAACTCAAGATTGCAAAGCACATTTTATCTCACAGGAGGGAAAAAAACTATATATTTTTTTTAATTTGACCTCTCTTCTGAGTACATCCTGTGTAACTTGTTTGTGGCAGAGAGAATTGACACACAGTCCTGGAAGGTCAAGGAAGACTGTCATCTTGTTTCTCCTTAGCCTTCAAGTAATAATTTTCAGCTACTAATGGCTATGATTTGTTATGTATAAGCTGTAATAACATACTGCTCGAATTAATGAAGTCCTGCTTCCAGAACTGTAGGCTAACCATAACTTAACTCTTAAGACCTCTGCTTGGGGTTTAACTGTTTGGTTATGCTTCAGATGATTAGAGAAAAGAACATCATAACAATAAAAAATAAAACCACCAAGTGTTACAGAGTGAAATTTCATTATGTTTTCTGTAATACTCGGTAAACATTTGTTGAAAAAGCTCATAATTCAAGCCTTTTTTAGCACAAGTAACAAACAAATTATAGTAATTTCCAAAAGCATCATGAAACAACAATTGTGAGACCATCTGAGGCTAAACAGCCCTTAATGAGATGCAGTGGTAGCAATAGCAAGACAGGCAGAAAATCTATAAAGATAATTAAGAAATTATCCATTTTAGAGAATTTTAAGTATCTTTTATGTTCTCATCTGTAGAAGCTGATACATGTAACTTCCTTCTCACATCTTCCCCACCTCCAATTATTTAACAATAACATAGGAATTACTATAGTGTAAAGAGGCATCTGGGAATAAAGCATGGGGGCCCAAGCATTGGTTAACACTCTAGCTGATTCTTCTTTTGGCAGAGCTAAAATTCCAGTACAAAATACTAGCCCCAGGGGTAAACAAACTCAGAAAAAGACTTTAAGAACATTTTTCACAAATAATGCTATGATGCTTACAATGGACAAGAAAAGCAGGATAATAAGTGCCAGCAAATTCACAATGTCCTGATTTGGTTTGCACTGCGCCTAGAACTGGTTTTACTCACTCTGTCCTTTTAGTCTCTCCTGATAGTATGAAACACAGTGATTTCACTATGCAAGTATCACACAGATAAAAAGAAAACAGTGATGTCTCAGCTACAGCTACCTGTGAAATAGATATTTTAATATATGTAAAAAGAAAATAAGAACTCTCCCACTAATGCCATTATTGGCAAGTTGTGTAGTGACCCTCAGAAAATCAGACGGTGCATGCAATGCATATGAGAGAGCATTTATTATTATATAGGTAATACTGTTTCAATGGAGGCCTATCTTCTTTAGAAGAATTACCTTTAGAACAAAAGTAATCCAAGATAATGAGGCTGTTGAAGACCAGGAGTTGTCTGAGTTGCTTAGTCTAGAGCAGTTTGGGGACTGAAGAGAAGACAGGCATTCATGACTCTGAATTTGGGAAGAAAAGGATGGGCAAGTGCTGTGGAAATTTCTGCTATAGTCCATCTGTCTGCCACAGTGGGACCCCAACATATTCATCTTTGAAGTAGATCATTCCATATCTGCCCTTCAGTGGAAAAAAACCCAAAAACGGGCTGACTGAAATGTATCTTTTGAAGACCAATTTTATCCAATTGACTTCGCTGCTTCATGCAGCTGAATAGAAGGAAAAAATATTTTCTTCTGAGGGAGTGAATCTCATTGTGGTCCCTCTTCTTGTTTCTTGTTCTTCTCTTTCCCACATTTTCCCCTCCCTCAACCATCCCAAAATAAGGTCTCCGAGCTGAAAGCAGTCAGTTCAAGAGAAACCATTGCCTCACTTACGTTGGTGTTAGATTCCTTACTCTGAGCACGGTGGGGAGGTCAGAGCTGTGCAGTGTGGTACCTATTGTTGGGATTGCACAGTGATCTTAAATTGCCACTCCAGTGCAAATAAAAACATGTAAATTTTATCACCTCTGATGAATGTAAAACTGAGACAAGCACATATGGGAATACCAATAACAAGCTAGATGCCTCTGTCTAGGATAATAAAAACTTGCTAGTTTCTCTCCATTTTTAGAAAGCAAGAAAGAATCACTGTAGTGATACAACAACCACATTTTAACTAAAGTGCTTCCTTATCAAATGTAATTATGCAAAGATATATTCTTATACAATCTAACTTCAGCAGGTGAAGGTTTTTTACTTATCAGTGAGAAGCTGTAAGTAAAGAAGTCATATAGTAACGTGAAGAAATAAATGACTAGGGATCCTACTGGAGATTTCAGAATTCAAGTCTTTCTCATTCTGTCAGATTTCTGGCCAAGTTCTTTGTGAGCAGCCCCACAATGTTAAATGCATTAGATCACTTAGACTGGGCATCTCATGGTAATATATTCCTCAAAACAGTAAACTTGCTCCTGTCAATGACCTAGAAATAATGAAGGAACATTCTGAACAGTCTCCATGAAATCTTCTTTATCCTATGCTGAAAAAGAAAGTAAAATATTGCTTATGCTGGCCGTGTACAGGTTTGATTTTTCAGGACTTTCCCTTGGTGCCTTGCTCTATGAATCATTTCAGCTGGGTGAGAAAGGGGAGATGTATGATTATGTCATACAGGTTGCATTATAAAAGTAGGTAACTTTTCTGCATAGTGATGGAAAATGGTGAACTCAGACTGCTGTGAGGATTATGCTTTTGGATTAATAAAGAAACTGTCCAATTTAATGCATCTTATTTTTTTTTCCACAACTTTGCTGTAAATTATATGTTTGCATTATAAGAATCATGGAAAATTCCATCTTGTTCATGTAGTGTGTAAAGGCTGGACTGTCACTGAAGTGTAGGTAATTTTCAGAATTCTACAGTGCCAAACCTTGAGTGCTGCATTTGTCACTGCAGTTCTATTTTGAGCGGGTCCTCAGGATCCCTGCTGCTGCTTTGCTCATCTGCGACTGCCCTCCCCTTAGACCAGTCTGATTCTTTACTGTAGGTCTGTGAGAAGTCATTCAGACCACCTCAACGTCTTCAGGCTATGTCTGTCTGCTTCCTAATACCCCTGGTGACAGATCCCCCAGTCTCCCTAGGAAATTTATTCAAGTAATTTCCTGCTCTTACTTGCCTTTTTTCTTCTTACACCTGACCTAGATGTCTTCTGCTACAACTTAATTATTCCTTAATTGCTCCCATTATTTCTTGTCCTATCCTCGCTATTCATGGAGTACAGCCTCTTTCTCCTTGCTGTAATCTTTTATAAACGTGTGGCTTAACTCTTTGAAAGCTGCATGGAATATGCTAGTCCAATCCCACTCATCATTTGCATTTTGGGGAGACAGAGAAGAGAGAAACCAGGGGCTTAAGACTTTGTGAAGAAGACTTCTGAATATGTGGAAATCATCTCTAACCACTGACAGGCTCCTGACCTCTGCTCTGAACACTAAAACAGTTTAGACCAGATTTTCACCTTGCTTGTGCTCTTTTTAGACAAAAGCTGTTCAGTGGAGTGATCACTAATGGGAATGAGAAAGTTTAAGATGGTGATGCCTCTTGTTCTCTACCAGCCCAGAGAATGAGGTCATGACTGAGAAGTGGTTGCATGCCCTGTGTTAAGAAGTAACAACAGCAATCATATCTGAATTCTGCACTAGTGGCAAAATACTTTACCCTCTGTCTTGTGGTTTGTCTGGAGTTCTGCTTTCCAGAGTTTTGTGTTACAGTGTGGCTTTTGAAGACACAGAGTCCTGAAGCGGTGGAAGTGAGGGATCTCAGAAACCTTTGCGTGACTCATTGCTGTGTAAACAACACCAATACAAAAATGATGCATGGGCAGGGGAGGGGGTGGGAGCATAAGGAAGGAAGGTGGGAGTCTGAGGCTGCAAGAAATTGGGACAATTAAGCATGAACCCAGACCTGACACCCTGCCCTGATTAATTTTACAATAATTAAAGACTTTCAGTGGAGATCGGCGTTCTGCCGGTTCCCACCGTGCAGAGAAGGATGAGTTGTGCAACGGTGACCAGCCCCTATTCATCACAGGCAACACACACAGCAATTACCAGTGCTGCCTATTAACTGATGCAGACTTTGCATTAATTGATTTACTGGGACCTTTTATTCCCTTTCTCTTTTGTTTCCTCCTTTTGTCCCTTATGTTTTTGTTTGAAGGGCTGGTTCATTTGGCCACATCACACAGCAGTGCTTGGCCATGGGGGATGTGTCCTTGGGATATGGGGTGGAGCTGCCTGGATTTGAGACACTGCCCTCTGCAACTGTCCCATCCTTCTGAGTCTGTGTTTCCCAGAGTGTGACACAGTCTTTCTTCTGAAATCCACTGTAGTAAGAAAAGTGCATTACATGTCCTCTCTTTCTACCTCCCTTGCCCACACCTCTTCTTGTACTCCTCTGTTTTCAGTAGTGATGTCATTTGCCTCTCATTTCATGCTGAATATGAGAGAGAAATCTCATTATTTCTGACTTAGGTATTCACATGTGTCTCTCTACAACATATCATGCCAGTTGCCAGCTTGTTACAACATCAGAAGAAGGATTCAAAGTGCTCATTTATCTGCTATTGGAAATGTCTCTAGGGATGAAAGCAGATATGGTAAAGAGGGAGAAAGGGAGAGAAAACAGGGAAAACAGCACAGTGCTGCAGCTTTCCAGGACAGAAACCTAGCCTTATCTTAGTTTTCTTGCTTATTTGCTCCTGTTCTGCTAGGTGGACAGGCAGAATGATCAATGGATGTGAAATAACCAGATATAATGGGCAGGAAGTGTTGTTGGTTTTTTTTTTTAATCTGTGAAGGAAAACTGCGGGAGAAAGATGCTATGAAGTCTGGCTGGTAGCTGTTGAACAAAAAAAGACAAGAAAAGAAGAAGAAAAAAGTTTGATACTTGATCCCAGTCTTTTGTTGGAGAATGAACAGTAGTTTTATTTAGAGCTGAAAGGCTTCCAAACACAAAGAACACCCGTCTGCTCCTTGCACTGAATATTGGAATCAGGTGTCTAGTTTTGGTCCTCTGTCTATGTTTTTTTGTTTCATGTGTCTGGCTCCCTATATCATTTGTTGCAGGAGTGGGTAGTTGATGAGCTCTCTAACCATGAGCATGACATTTCTAGCTGTACCCACAGAAAAGTAAAAAGCAGTGAAATACTTTGGTATTCTCAAACATTGGTATTTATTTTTCATGGTCATGTAGCAGTTCAAATGAGGGATTTCCAACTTCTTTATGCAAAAGACACAGACCAGTTGAGGCAAGAAAACATCGCTGGAGAGTATCCAGCCCAACCTCTGCTTGAGGTAGAGGCAGCTGCAGCAGGTTGCTCAGAGCAGTGTCCAGGGTTTTCAGTTTCTCAGAGGATAGAGACTCCACAAGCTCACCAGTCAGTCTGTGCCAGAGTTTGACCAACCTCACCACAAGAAAGCTTTCCCCCCCTGTATTTCATTTTTGTGGCCAGAGCACATACCTGCCTGTGGCAGATGTGTGTGTGCTGTCCCTTCTATGGGAGAGTGGTGCAGCACAGGTGGCCACAAAGAAGTGCCGCCTGTAGGTGCTACAGAGATGTGTAGCTGCTGCTCCAGCCTCAGGCCCTGTGGGAAAGAGGGCACTAGGAAGTAGCAGGCAGTGGTGTCTGCCCTTTCCACTGTGTTTGTGGGGAAGCTTTCAGTATCCAAAGGGAAAGGCAGCACAGTCTGGTAATACAATCTGGTAATTGCATGGCAATTCTGTTAGGGAAATGCTTTCTGGCTTTCTTTTAAAAATAAAAAATAGTTACCTTCAGTATCATTTTTTTGGGCTGGGGGGAGGGAGGAAATGTGCTTTTCCCAGTCTTGTGTGTATAGGTTATGTATCAGAATGTATATTCTTCTGTGGGTAATATACAAAATGATTCATACAGGTCTTAAGCTGTGCTTGAATCTGAGCATTTGTCTAGTGAAATGGTTAAACTACTTTCCTCAGTGCTTAAAGGGATGTTGTGAAAACAAACTGATATTTATGCAGTGCTTTGAAGGTTTAAAGTGTGCATTATTTATTTACTGTTATCGTCAGAGAAGTGATTGATAGCTTCTGCTTATGCTGGTATTGACATGAACCTGTGAATAATATATATCAAGAGAATGTCAGTTTGTATGCAAACGGAAAAACCAAATGGGATCCTTTGAAATGATAAAGAAATAAGACAACAAAGCTATGGAGCAACCTTAAAAATATATTGTGGTGTTAAAATTTCTACTAAATCTGTGTTCTGTGTTATCAACAACCTTGCACACTGGTTAGTGAGAACCATAATGTTCACAATTTAACACAAGGAACATTTTTCATTCAGAAAGAAATTACACTCAAAAAAACCCCATTAGTATTTTTAAATTAATAGAAGACTGGCAGTAACTCTCTATGACATCTACTTAATAAACTGTTGAGGTGATTTAGTGATCAATGAGCACTAACATTCCAAAAAGGGAAAGGCAAACTTTGGCATTCCTTCTGGCACTGCCCCCTCCCTCTTTTCCGCACGTGGAATAAGAGGTATTCTTGGGAACCTATCTCTGCCCTAGCCAGAACACCTTCACAGTTGCTTGCAGAAGGCTGCTGGGAGGAAAGATGCAACAGATCTTTTCCTTTCCTGCTGGAAAAGGAAAAAACCAAACCATTCTCTGAAATGCTGATTGAGCAGAGCATTTAATCTTAGACATGACAGATAAGGCTGTTCCAATGCAGGCATAAGTTTAGGTACCTTGTATAAAATGAGTGAGACCTATCAGGCCTTGCTGATGGAACTCTGAAAATTTAATAGAGAACTGCTGTGTTTGAGAACAGTACTGGAGAGTGTGGAAGGGCTGGAAAATGTCTGCTTGAATGCTCCACAACAGTTGACCCTGCAGAAAGGAAAATTTTCTGTTCCACATGGTCATGAGTAACAATTATCCTGGTGCCTGGAGAGGCCATGCCTGAAAGTCTGGACTGCATGAAGACTTCTCTTTGCCCTCTCTCCAGACACCTCTGCCACAGGTGTCTATATACAACCATGCAGGCCATGTACTGTTTGTGTGTGTGTATGGTATGCATGCAAATACATACGGTCTGTGTATGGAGTATGCCATATGTGTCATATGCCACATATATGGGATTTTTAAATCTCTCCATACATATATATACACAGCCTTATTTCCTCCCCCCCCCCAATATGCAGTGATGGAAGTGTTTTTGAGAAATGAATAATTTTTTTCTGCTCCCTGTTCACTGAATTCAAATACAGATGCTTGACAGTGAGAAGAAGTTTTCATTAAAAAAAAAAAAGCCTATTTTCCTAAATCCAGTGAGAGAAAATAAAACCCAAGGATGGTGCTCACATTTAATGGACCAGACTTAAGTAGGAATAAATTGGTGTAACTTGGCTAGTATCACTGAAGCTGCACTGATTACCTATTCCTGTGAATCTGAGTCCAGGTTTTTGGGTTTTTTTGGCTGGTTTTAATGTCTTCAAATGACTCTTTATTATTAGCAGAAGATACTGTGCTAAGGATCAGCCCTGTGTACACAGTGTTCTGCTCTTTGCATTGGCACATAGGTGTGGAGCTTGACACTGTTGGAGCGGGGAGTGCCTGTCCTGCTCACACAGCACAGTTTTGCAAATTGTCTGTTTCCATTCCTTCTTTCAGGTTCATACTTATAAAGGTAATGAGTAAAGACAATTCTGCTCTGGAGGCACCTTTATAGCTGATGAAAAGGGTTAATAGTCCCCATCATAAAATATTTGTCAATATACAATTCCTATGATAATAATTACCTCTACCAGAATTTGGTAGCTAGTCCTTGCTCCTCTGCTCTTGCATCTCCCACCTCCTTGTTCTTACTTGACTTGTGTAGTGCTTACCTCCCAACATTAAATACAGCACTTGGTTTCCAAAACTGAGGCATGTGGAATAAAGAATGTGCTGTACCTTGGTATTTGTAGGTCACTTTAGCTAGACAGACATCCCAGGAAGGCCATCAAAATGCTTCTAGCTTGTAGAGCTACTCTTGGGAGAGCAGGTCAGGCTTGAAATGCATTCTGTAGTTGGCTTTCCTTGTCAGGTTTGATTGCAGGAGGTTACAATAGGACTGGATGAGCTTTGACTGGGACTTCCAATCTGCAGAAAACGTTACTGGGCAGGTCACTGTGAGCCTTCCCCACTCTGCTGGCCTCCCATCCGGATGGCTGGAGTGATGTGCTGCAAACTGACAGCTCAGGGACGTGCAAGTGAGCTGCTCTCTGGAGTGCAGCTGCTCTGCTGGGCATTGCTAAGGTGAAGTTGGAATCTGCTGAGATGACACTGGCTCTCTGCAATGTGGCAAAGAGGAATTAATGCTTGAATACCACTGCTGCAGCACTTGAAAGGCACCCGGGCACAACGCCCACATTTCTAGAGAAGCTTCATTTCTTCTTTTTCTCTGTCTTCCCTTCTTTCAAACTCTGTGAAGCAATGGAGAACCTTCGGTCTGGACTGTAGAAATTGCTGCATGGTATTGTCTTTTTAGGGGATAAAAAGAAAGCTTATTTCTTCTTTCCCCTCTGCCTGAATCTCTTCTTTGCTTTTCACTGTCTTACAGTCCTATTCCTATCATTCCACTAGGTAATTTTGTCTTTTAGGACAAATATATTCTCTACTTTGCTGTCACTTTTAGGTTAAAATGCTAGTCAGTACACATGCTACTCTATTGTCTTCTTCAGTTTTGATTTTTGTGCATGATTTGGGAGAAGGAAACATGTAATTTTAGAAATGTCACTGTTGAACCTTGGGACCCTAATGCCTGTACCCCATTTTGCAGTGGGCTATGTCTGAAAGCTCTCACTGACCTGATGCATGCTTCAGCCAGTAATAAATGTTGCTTCTCTGTCAGGGAGTGATAAGCTAAGATGCATGGATGCTGAAATCCAACTTCTTAGCTAGACCCTACCCTATTGGAACCAATGGTCTGGCAACACTTTTGAGGACCTGTTGCAGGAGTGTTTATGTTATGCATGATAGAGATGGACCAGTGTGTGAATAAAGGTTCAGGGCACTCAGGGACCAGAGGGAATTGTCCTACAAGCCACTGGCTGTACCTGGAGTAACCTGGAAGCCTATCTTCTAATGTATGAGAATGAGAAATTCTGTGTCCAATATATTTTCTTCATGCCATTGCTGTATCTACCTAATATTAGGGTTTCTGTCAAAAATAAATACTCTTAATGTTTTCATCTACTAGCATGCATTTATGGAGGCTTAAGACTCTGACTCACTGCTTACTTTCATGATAAACAGGTTAAGTTAGGTGTCTACCAAAACACAGGGTTCAAGAGGGAGGTCAGAGAAACATTTGTGTATAGTCTTAATGCAGTCTGTTTAGACAGGTCTTCATATTGATCTTTTTTAAACCTCAGCAATCACTCCACTCTCCTTTATTTGTTTTACTTTTTGAAAACATAATGGTTATGAAATGAAGCAGTTACTAATATCTGAAAAACAAAGAGGATGGATTTGAGGTTTCTTTTCTTTTTTTTAACCTTCAGCACAAGTAATTACTTGCTTTAAAAGTATATTACTTTTGAGGCAAAAGTCTCACCAGGAGTTCAACCAGTGATGGAGTTTGAAGTGGCTTAATTGTAACAATATGAGAATTATTCACTGGCCTGTTGCACTCTATACAGCTGATAAATACCTGTAGAGCACTGAGTGTCATGAACATTACCAGTTTTATTCAGAGACAGGAAGCATGATGTTTAAAAGTAAGTAAACCTCTTCTGTCACCCCAGGAAACCTATGGGATAAACAAAAAGCCTTGAGAACTTAACAAGCAACTGTTTTGTAAAGGGAAATATGTCTTGAGATACAGTACAGGATGCTTATCTCATGCACCGAGTGCCTCTTCAGCTATCTGAACAGCACAACCCCTGTTATACCACCTTGCTAATATTCAGTGCTGGCCTGCAGGCAAGTCTTACTCTTCTCCTGCACCTGGTTGTTTCACTGTGAATCACCATTTCAGCCCTATGTCACCACTCCCTAAAAGCAGAGGCAGCTCTTCTCCAACTAACCTTACAGCTTTCACATGAGATCTACTTCTTGCAGTGATTCCAAGTAAAGCCTTTTGAGAAGTTTCTGTCTCCTGTTGTGGAGGGATCTTCTGAAAAACAGCTCTTCAGTTTTCTCTGCCTATTCTGGTTTGATCTGGAGATGGGGTTTCTGTGAATGGAATTAAAAAAAATCCATTGATTTACTATCCAGAGGCTTCTGTCTGGTATCTATTATTAAATATTTTCTGCATGAAAAAATCCAAAACCCCAAATATGCAAAACTCATGAACATCTTTAGTGAAAGAATACAGTTAAGGTTACAAAAAAAATTGTGTGGCAAACACCTGAACTGATGTTGTTCACACAGGCTTACTTCATCCAATAGAGATGTTTGTTACACTGCAGTCTTCATTCACATGATGAGATGTTGCACTCTTTGGTGCAGGAGGATTAATATGACTAAAGACCTTTTATACTTGGAAGGAGTGCATGACAGTGTCATCGACCCACCCAGATCTATTTTAGGAAGATAGTCAAGCAGTCCTCTGGGCTCCTTGCATATTCACTGGAAAGAGGTAGGTGTTTTTAAGAAAGGTCATCAGTGTCCCTCCCCAGAGTTAAGACACCATGTTAGGAAGGCGATTGTGTGTGTTCTCCAGTCTTCTCGTGTCTTTTTTCAATATAAATAAAAGATTGCATATTGTTTTCCTGTTCTTTCTAACCCAACCTTCTGCTTCTTCCATGCTCTTGTGAAATGAAGCCTGTGCAGAGCACTGATGTCATGGTCTGCTAAGGAGGCAACACCCGCTGGCCTCGAAAGCCGTGTGTGTCCTTGGCGTGGCACAGATGGGCTGTGTGTGACCTCCAGGTCTGTACCCCTTCTCACAGCCCCCAGTGCAGGCAGCACCCAGGGCCTCTTCATGGCCTCCCCTCCAGCTGCCCCCCTCCCACCTGGCTCATTTCTCCCCAGAGATGTGTGTGTCTGGCAGGGGCACTGGTGGCTGCTGCATGTCACAGGCGGTGGGCTGGAGAGCACGTGAAGGTCTCTAAGTTCTCAGTGTGTTGAAACAGTGGAGGGAGGAGAGCTGCATGTTGCAGGAAAAGCTGGCTTTGCAAAAGTCATTAGAAGGCACTTCTGTGGGGAAAGCAAAGGGGTGGGAAAATCCCATCTATCTTGCTTTGAGAAGTTTCAAATGAAAAGCTAAATCTCCAAGTGCAGGTCCGTGACATGAGCAGCACCTCCACCCAAATCCTAATGTCTTCCAAATGAGCCTGAGTTTTAAGCAAGTGTCAGAAGACCTGACCAAGGAAACAGAATATAAAGGCAGCTCTGTGTTAACCCTGCAGTGCCTGCCACAAGCCCTGTCTGTGATTAGTTTGGGGACCTGCCATAGCTCCTTCAGGGAACTGCTGTGCTTGCACTGCTGCTGCCCACGAGAGGCCAGATTGTGATGCCAGCCTCGAGTGTGTGGTGCAGCTGAGTTTGGGCTGGGGCAGGACATGGCCTAACAAAGAAAGGATGTGCTTTGGGACAGAAGGGGGTGCACCTTTCCAGGAAACACTCGCCATCCTCATGCTCTCTTGCAGCTGGCAGTACAGTCCCATTGTGGTCACTAGGGCATTAGGAGGTGGAAACTGGTGAAGCCATGGGTTTACTCTGTGATTTTGGGCAAGCTGGTTCCCCTCTCTGCACTTTTCCCTAGCAGGTTCTGTCATACCCATTTAAGCAATCCCAAGGCACTGTATCCTACAGGGCTGAGACAGCTGCTCCCACAGTGTTTGTGCAGTGCCTCTGTGATTGTGTGTGTCACAGCAGGTGAAACTAATTGCTACCACTAGACATAAGGCACAGGCCTGACACAAGTGGGGGAAGAGGAGGAGAGGGACACTGAGCCATTCTTGTTCTCTAGACATTGTCATTTCTGCTTGTCAGGTGTGAATGACTCTTAATGACAGCTGACCCATTGCATGAGCTGTATGGGCAGTAGCTTCCTTGGGACACTTTGTGGAGCTGAATTTGGCTCTTGTTTCCTGGACTAAAGTTCTTCTTGGTGATTCAGCAGCTTCTGTTCTCCACTGGAGCACGGAGGAGTGAAAGAACAGAAGGGTACAAGCAACAGAGAAATCAAGAAGCAGCTTTTTCATGAAGGCCTGAATTGTGTTTTACTGTTTCTTAACCAAGTCCTTGGTTTTAATGCAATTAGTGTAGTCTGAGGTAACATGAATTCATTCAACTTCTTTGCCTTCAGGACTAAATTGGTTTCTCAGGGAGATCTGGAAATCCCTTCCCTAACCCATTACTGTGCAACATGATATGATGTGTATAAAGGGGAGCACTGCAACTGACCTTAAGAGAATAGACTCAGCTGCATGAAAATACCTGCATGTCCAACTCCCACTAATCAGGTATCCAAGTATTTTTGTTTTCTGGGCTGTGGTGATGTAATTTGGGGAGAGGGAATGGAGCAAAGAAAGCTTCCCTTTCTTTTCCCTAAAGGAATAAAAGCAATTTTTATCAGGAAAAGCAGAGCATTTACTTGCATTTATTAAATCAAGCTGCTTTTTCTGGTATTGGCCTATCTCCTTTCCCTTCCAGGTGCTGCCCAGGCTCTCCAGTTGGCCCTGCATGTGCATGAGGGGAATGGCATGACCTTGCTATGTGATCAGAGCTGCATCAGCTAAGCAAAGGGCATGGGTTACAGAAGGAGACCAAAGTATTTAGACAGACAGTCTTGGCCTGCTCTTGTGAGAAAAAAAGGAGGAAACTGTTTTGAAGCAAGAGTCAAGACCAAACAATGTCTCTTTTCAGGTTATATTGTATCAAAATGGCAAAAGGTATCTGTGAGTATTTCCAAATGGAAAACTTCACTTTTTAGCTCAGAACCAAATTTTCATTTTCTGGATGCCAGAATCTCATTGGTAGATCTCTATGAAAATTGAAAAATGTCAGCCAAAAGGATACAGTTCAGGGTAAAACTCCTGTTTTTCATTTAAAAAGCCGCCTGAACAGAAGAATCATGTAGTCGTTCCTTGGCATCACAGCATTTGTACAGCAGCACTGTAATGTGCATTCCGTGTGTGAATGAAAAAATGCTCACTTTAGCTGTCTCTTGGGACATGCAGGAGAAGGAGATGTGCTGGCATGGATTATTCTGTAAAATGCTAACTATGAAGATAGGAAGGGAATACTTATGCTTGTTTTACTGCTCTGGCAAAATTAAATGTACTTTTTGTTATTCCCATTAAGAAAGAGGGGATATGCTTTTTCATGAGGGACATAGGTGCTGATTTGCTATAGTGGAACATTTCCCTTGCTGTTCCTCTGTTGACATTGATTATTTATGCCACTTGTGCCTTCGTTGCTGTATGAGATTTCTGCCTTGGAAACCCTGACAGTTCCCTGGGGACACAGGACTGTTTCTCACTCCAGGAGACACAGTCTCAGCTGGGCACTGGCAGCTGAAGGCGTTCCCAGCCCTCTTGTTCCTTCTCCCCCTATGCCACAGTGAGTAGGATGGAGAGAGAGGATGTGCCAAGTGCAGTGTCTGCTCACTGTCTCGTGGCCAGACAGTTCTTGGGGTGGTGGGCTGGAGAAGGCAAGAGGGAATGTCTCTCCTTGCCCACTCCTGCTCTGTCTGCCTGCTGGCTTGCAAGGGAATGTGGTGGCTCAGTTGCTTCAGCTTTTCCCATATCTTTTCTCCCAGTTCTGCACAGAGGAGTGGGAAAGTGCATCCCTTGGGACTCCCTTGGGTGTACTGGCAAGACCGTAGCACAGTCAAGCCCCAAATAAGCAGTGAAGGAAGTGGGAAAAGACAGGAACTTGGATATTGTGTCACAGTGGGTTCAGCTAAGTATCTGTCTTGGGATGTGCTTGTTTGTTTGTTTGGGGTTTTTTAATCAGTTTTTTTAAACTTTGATAAAGCTTTTGCTCTTACTGCTGTTTTTGGCCATCAGCCTGCACATGCATCTAAGCAAAAACAGACTCTTCATTTTTATTTTCTTTAAAAGGAAATCAGAGCTTTTTATAGACACTTAATGTAGGGAAGCAAAAAATTTGATGCAGACAGTTCATTATAACCATATCTCTTCCCATCTTCTCAAAGCACTGCTGTACACTGAGGTGATCCCAATTCACCCAGGCTCTGCTATGATAAAGCTGTAGAGGTTGCTTTGGAGAGGAAAAAAATCCTCATGTATCCCACTTCACTGTGTCAGGACTAAATGATATGGAGACGAGTGGGAAGGGGAGGCTCCCAGCCCCACGCTGCTGTTCAGAGGCTCCTTGGCTGTTCCCATTTCTATCACAAGTGGTTGGCTCCATGCACTCCATCTGGGTGAAAGAGATGATGTGTTTCTTGTCTGTTGCTGTGCCAATATATAACAATAAACTTAATTCCCCTTATTTTCAAAATAGATTCATAGTCTGGATAAACATATATACATACACACACACACACACACGCATATACACATTTATACTTCTATATTTTTGAAAATAGTGGTGAGGACTTCATCAACCTGTACTCAAGTATCACAGCAATATTTATCAAATTGTTTCTGGTTTTCAGGTCATCTGGAGATTGTTAAGAGCAGCCTGGGATATAATTAATCTTTCTTATCTTGTTTTACAGTGTTTCTTCCGCTTATGTGTCCTTCGGTTTGCTCAGTGGCCTAAACTGGAGATGTGTTTTGTGTTCTTCCAGAATGACTTCTAGAAAGGCTGAAGAAGTATTTTCTCAATTCCATCTAGTTATGCAAAGCACAGCATAGTCATCGTGATTATCAATATAATTTATCAGCATATAATTAAAACAGAACACTGCGAATTTTTATCAGGAAAAACAGTCCTTTCTCAATCCTTGAACTCAAAAGACATATCCTAAGTAAATCTTGGACATGAAGAAAATTTGAGACAAGCAAGGAACAAATGTAAAATGCATATTTTTATTAGAAATTGCTTACTCCAACTTATTTGAGCAAGAGAGTGTGTGGCATCACCAGTCACTTGGTTTTCTATGTCTCTTTGCCTGAGTAATGCCAGTTGTCTTCTGTAGGCAAATGGAGTCCTGAGTATTTAATGTCAATAAATCACTCAGATGAGAACTTTCTAAGAAAGAAAAAAAGGATGGGTTTGGAAGGAGCTTGCCTACAGTTCTCTATAAGGGTGGTCTTCACTGAGGTTTCCATAGTGAATGCTGGAGCGTGTATGGAGGAGTCTGGCAGGATCTCCAACAGCCAGATTCTGCCTTCCCTTCAAAAGTCCCTTTACACCTGTGGGGAATGTGGTCTGTCATTACCCCAAATAGTGCTAACTGTTTTCACACCCTGCCTAATACTATTAATTTCCCCCAGATGTCTCCATTTGTTATCCCTGTCAGAGATGGTGTGATGACTGGGGCCAGTTAAAGGCGTTTGCTGGGGAGCTGGCTGTGATTAGTAGGGATAAGGAATCGTTTGCCTGAGATTTGCAAACTGGAAAAACTTGAACATTCATACTTGACACCGACTATACAGCAGGTCCCCTGGAGAGAAATACTGTGGACACCCTGAGGAAAGCAAGCTGAGAGATATAGCTCTGATTTGCAAGGGAAAGCAGAATACTGACTGGGCTTTTGACTAGTGTTTGTTTGGATTCAGGGCTTGCTGAACAAGGTAAACACATCCATCCAAGGAATATTTGAAGGTGGCATCATTTGCCAAGTTGTGTCTAAAGGAACAGTAACACAATTTAAAAAAAAAATTACCTTATGCCTTCTTTTAAATACTGTCTCTCTTATTATCATTGTAGTTAGGACAGGATGCTCATGTTGGACAGGATAATTCCTTCATCTGCTTTATTCTTCCTCTTATACACAGTTGTAATACTTACATTGCTATTTATGCTTTTCTGCACAGCTCTGATGTTTGCTTTTTCTTATGACATATTAACATGAAATAAATGCTAGGAACTAATGATGTTGCTTGAGAAGATATCAGGATATCAAGTAATAGAAAAAATATCAGAAGAGAAAACCTGTTTCAGTCTCAGGGTTACCTATTTCTATAACTCACAGCAAACATAAAAATAAATCTGCATGGCGGTGAATTCTTTATTAGAAAGAAGCATGTGAACATTTCCAAAACAGTCACCTAATTTCTGCATGCTATAGCTCATCCATAAGAGAGAGCTTGAAGCTAGACTGGTGGGTGTAAATTTCTAAATCAGGGAACACTTTTTTTTTTTTTCTCATAACAAAACTGAAGCTAATTCTGAGGCGGCTATAATAAAATTAGAATGGAATCTAAACAGAAAGAGTTAAGATTCTTACATATCCATTTTTAACTATCCTGCTTACCTAGATGTGATTCTGGTCAAAACTGCATCACATAGCTCTTGGTGTGGCAGGACTATTAACATGGACTGGATCAGATACTGGCCTTGGGATGTGAGGAGTGAGGAGTGCATCTCCTCCTAGAGTGCACATGCCCAGCATTTTTTTTTCCTTTCATATTTTAGACCAAAATGCAATAAAGAAGACAGGTAGACAGACAGCTGTAAGGGTCCCTGCAATGGACCCTCAGCACTGGGGAGTCCTACCCCCTGCCCCATTGCATCTCAGAGGCTTTGGCTGTGTCTGTGGTAGCCTGGAGCTGGGGCACCTTTGGGGTTGCAGGGAGCCCGATTCTTAAACCTTGATTCTTAAACCTTGCAGGGCATGATGGGCTGAGGACATGGGAAGATCCCCGTGAAAAGTGAGCACAATTTCGGTTTTGGTTGCTAATTTCCTCCTAGACTTCAGCCAGTATTTTGGGGGGCCATACAGAAAATGCTGCTGCAGCAGCAGCCACAGCAGCAGGCACAGTCTGTGCTTCAGGGAGTCACTGCAAGTGGGACTTGGTGGCACTCCTGCAGCTCATTTTTGCCTTTGTTACAGTTATTTGTAGCCTTGAGGTATCTGGGAGAAGAGCTTAAATAGTTTGACCAAAAGAAGCTGCAGGAAGAAAGATTTCTACATGGAGATATTTCTCTTAACTCTGGCTGCAGGGTAAAGGTGTGGCAGCAAAACAGGGAATTCTGCTTTATGAACAATTTTAGGCATCCTGACTTGGCTTGGCATACCTACTTTTTTACAGTGCATCTTAATCCCAAGATTCTGGTTTTCACAAAAATCCTCAAATTCTTCTCTTCTCTTGAAATAAGTCCAAGTGTCTTTTGAACTCATGTACAGCCTTTGTTTCAGGTGCCTCTCATGATAATATCTTCTGCATTTATTGCCTTTAAGCTGGAGCAGTTCTACCTGACAACTTCCCTGTTTTCTCCCAGTTGTATTATTTAGGATGTTTGCAGCCTGTTTAGGCATACCTTGCCTCCCTTTCTCCTATTGCTCCACCCTAGCTTGGTAGAGCTTACCTTGATCACCGCCATCGTGATTTTGAAAATCATCTACTAGGTCACATCAAAATATTTTCTTTTCCAATGAAAATAAGCATAACGACCTCATTTCACCTACCTAATAATTTAGGACCTAGTAAGAGCCAATATCTGCTTTCACTTTTTGTTGACCTGCTCTTGCACCCTGTGAGGCAATAATATTCTCTCTGTCATACAGTGCCTAATAAAGAGCCTCTGTTAAGCCTCCATCTCCAGAACAAGCCATCAATTTCTAGTTGTTATTGCCATATGTCTATTAACAAAAATTGTATCCCATCTCTCCTTTTTTTTTTTCCATCTTCTCTGATGTTCTGCCATATATTGGTGGCTTTAATTATGTTTCTTCCCACTACAACCCTTCAAATGCCTTGCCTCAACAAAGTGCCATGTTGTTACGGTACTTAGCATGCTCAGCTTTGCCTGATTCCTTTCTCAGGGATTAATTTATTTTGTGCTTTTTTGTTGAGCTACAGTTTGTGGTGGTGAATGGAGTTACATCTAACTGGTGATCAGTCACAAGTGGTATTCCTCAAGGATCAGGACTAGGACCAACTCTGTTTAATATCTTCATCAATGACCTGAGTGAGGGGATCAAGTGTGCTCTAAGCAGTTGGCAGACCGTGTTGGGTGGGTCTTCCTACCCTACTGGAGGGTAGGAAGGTTGTGCAGAGAGATCTGGACAGGCTGGATTGATGGGCTGAGACCAATGGTATGAGGTTCAATAAAGCCAAGTCCTGTACTTGGGCCACAACAACTCCAGGCAGAGCTGGGGAAGAAGTGGCTGGAAAGAAGGCCAATGGCATCCTGGCCTGGATCAACAGTGGTGTGGCCAGCAGGACTAGGGCAGTGACTGTCCCCTGTACTCGGCACTGGGGAGGTCACAACTTAAATCGCGTGTCCAGTTCTGGGCTCCTCACTACAAGAAGAACATTGAGGTGCTGGAGACAGTCCAGAGAAGGAGCTCGGGAAGGACCTGGAGCACAAGTCTGATGAGTGGCTGAGGAAGCTGAGATTGTTTAGGAGAAAAGGAGGCTCAGGGGAGACCTTAGCAACCTCTAGAACTACCTGAAAAGAGGTTGTAGCCAGGTAGGGGTCATCATCTTCTCCCAGATAACAAGTGACAGGACAAGAGGAAATGGCTTCAAGTTGTGCCAGGGAAGCTTCAGATTAGATACCAAGAAATGTTTTTTCATGGCAATGGTTATCAAACATTGGAACAGCCTGCCCAGGAAAGTGGTTGAGTCGCCTTCCCTAGGAGTGTTCAAAAAAGTGTGGATCTGGCATGTAAGGATGATGTTTATTGATGAACATGGTGGTGCTTAAGTTGATGGTTGGATCTGATGATCTTAAAGATCTTTTCTAACTTGAAAGATTCCATCATTCTGTGATGTGCCGACTGAACCAAATTCTTCCGCACTGAGTGTGCTCAGCCTAGATTTGATGCTTAGATTAGAGCCACGTGAAGGTATTCTCTTCAGTGTTTCTTCATTACATCATTGTGTAAGTACAGGCTCAGTACTTTGAACCAAAAGCAGCTCTAAGGCCACAGTTTATTGCTGCCATAATATAAGAGCCCTAATCACAGGTACCGTCATGCCATTGTTTTGGTCTGACACAGAAACAATGCTTGGGGCAAATGGGATGGGATAACCCTTGTAAATCTGACCCCTACATTCAATACCCTTTTCCCAACATACTTTTTATCTTATTGAACTCTTGCTCCACAGCCACTGTTCTGTCCTTTTACTCTGCAATCCATAACTTTCTGTTTGTCTCCATTACTCATCTCTGATGCTGGACCTTGTCAAAACTTTGTTTGAAAAATCTAACCTCAATGTGCTATGCTGCATCTGTCACCCTTTTCTTATCTGCCACAGCAGCATTAGCTTCAAAGTTATCCAGCAGGTTAGTTAAGCATGACCTCCTGTGTCTAAATGTATGCCGGCTGTCCTTAATCAAACTGTCTTTCCAGGTGTTCTCATGTCACATCCCTGAAAGTTTTCCTGTGCCAGATGGTAATCCTACCTCTCTGTAATTTCCTGATTCAGTTCTTGACCTCTTTTGGGGGTAGGGGAAGGAAGCCAGTGTGCCCCTTTGAGTTTAAAAAATTCTAGGGTACTTCATTACAGTATCTGCTTTACCCCCTCATTTATCACTGTTCTTGCTCAGTCTCATTAATAGGGGCTGACAGTTAGTGGCCACTTAATCCATATTCCACTTTCCAAACCAGTTGGTGTCTCAGAGGGATCACAGGTTTTTATAATTGAGAAGATACCTTGGTGCTTTGCCAGGAAAGCAAAAGCCAAAGCTGATGTATTCAAAAAGAACAATGTTGTAGCTTATTTATGCCCTTATGTTGCCCTTATTTACTAAAGGTGAAAAAGCTTGAATAAATGGCTCAGACCTCCTGCACTAGCATGCAGAGCCTTGGGGTTTTTTCAGAGAGATGTGTTGGTGGACACTTTATTTCCTTGAATTGCAGTAGTTATGATGGCAAAAAATGGTGTTGGCGCCTTGTTTTGGCCTTGGATAAACAACTTGCAGTGCAGAAACACTTCTTTTAAATAAGGTGAGCTGTCCTGTAGGTGATGGGCATTTCCCCTTCTGTGTGCCAGACTGGAGATTTATTTTTCTACTCCAGAAAGCCATGCCATTTCTTAACTCCTCTTTTCTTACATGCTAATGGACTACAGTCCATGAAAATATTTTTTTCACCTTGGTTTATTTTTAAGTTGGTGTCCTGAATGGAGGAACTGAACCACAGACCAGCTGCATGGATCTCCATTCCTGCTCTTCAGTGAGTCAAAGACTCACATTTCTCAGCTTATCACTGTGGGTGAGACATCATCAGTAAGAAAGACAATTAGTGTAAGTAGGTGTGGAGGGGCTTTGTTCTTCCTTGTGGCTCTACAGAAACAGAAAGTAGAAATGAAAGAATAAAGTGACAGATCAATTGTATCATAATAGAAAATACTGAAAATATGTATTAGAAAACATGTAAGTAAAGACATGCCATTCTTCACTGATTTCCAAATTCTTGGCTCTTTTTGAAATAATAGATTAGTCCCATTTTGAGTCCATGAGCAATGGAAGCATATTCCTGTGTTTCCATGCTAAATGCTATATTCAAGGGGCCATGATAATATTGAACTAAACCACTTTCCCTGTCTATTAAATACCCAAAGCAAAAGACTCTGCCTCTACAGGTCAGAGTCACTGGAATTACCTTCATAGAGTGCCCTCATTTGCTTTTTAATTAACCCCCATGCCCTTAATGTTGTGGTAATTAAGGGATGTATTTAAGATCTCAGATCAGCAGTGCATGTACTGCAATCAAGTACAGGAGATCCTCTCTGGATAAGGGGATTTGTTGAATGAAGGCCAAACAGCAGACTCTCTTTTCAGTCAGTGGGTCAGTGTGATAAATGGGGTTTAATCTTTTTCCATGCAAGAGCAAAAGCTTGCAGGTAATTTTGTGCATACAGGAGACAGGAGTTTTGCTGTTGATTGCCACTGCATGAGTAGGGGCTGTTTGTAACATTTAAAGACAAGTAGATGTGTAAGGGATTGAGCCACTGGGCCGTAGGATGAACTTGGCCTTCAATAAACCAAGTTTTGCTCTCTTCCTCTCCATTCCCATTCACTGCTCCTTCAGTTAGAAAGCTGACAATATTTCTAGAGTTTGGGAGGACTGTGCGTCCAGGTCAGGCTCCTCAAATCCCAAAGGATGGATAAAATGCTTAGGAGATTCCCAAATAATCATTAACATTTTGGTTCCTTATCGCTGTGAAGTAACTGCATCGGTTTATGTGTTTCTTATAAAGCCTTTACAGCCCTTTTTCCCCTCTAGTTTTGCATTTCTGGCTTTCATATACTAACCTCCTTTAGAGACAGGCCAAAAAAAAGGCTGAAGCATGAATACAAAACTGAGAAAACTCTTTCAATAAACATTATTACCACAAACCTGCATGCCAGTCTGTTTTGTTACTATAGCAGCAGCACTAGTGAGGTATGTTCAAGCTGTGAGGCCATAAATCAAGTGCAAACCTTCTAGTTGTATCCAGTAGAATCTTGTCCTGTTCTTCAATCTTCCCCTACCTGTGTTTACTGTGTAGGTCTGGTTTGGATACTGGCACGTCTGAAACATAATTTATAGAGGAAATCACTTTCCTCTCCAGACACAAGCCAGAAATGCCAAATTTTATGGCTCCATCAGCTGAGAAAAGATTTTCTCTTGTGAGTCAGCTTCATTCTGGTTGTTTAATAGGTACTAGTAAGTGCGGAGGCCTAAAAGCCTCCAACTCATTCTTTTTAAAAATTACCATAATGTAAATTTATATTCAACATTTGTTTGGAAACAATCCAGAAAAATTTGGATTGCCTCTTCATTGTAAGGCAAATAACTGTATGAACAGGCTGCTCAATTTTGTTAGAGGAACAAATGTGGACTGAAATGATTGGCAAGACACAAATAATTGGTTTGGCCAGTGGCCTGGTTTGGCTCTTTGGTCAGTTTGTCTGTCTTTGTTTCTTTCTCCAAACAAAATAAATGAGCTTCCCAGTTCATCTTTCATTTTCAGTAGAACAAGTCTAGCCAGTCACTTTTCTTCCGTGATTGATCAGAAGATCCAGAAACAGAAATACAACCAAACCATGTGCAGTATTTGAAGGAAGGCTGTCACTTTTTTTTTAATTCAATTGATTAATTGCAGGAAATTCCAGTTTCTGACTGACATACTATTCTGCAGATGCTCTTCAGAGAAAGGGATTATTCCTTCAAGAAACTTACCATGTGTTGGGTTTCCATGTGTTTGGTTTCCTTAGTCCTTTTTTGACATTTTGTCTTGCTTTTTGAAGCAGGGTAGAATATAGGTGAGTAGAAATTTGTGTTAATGTAACTCTCAGCTTTCTTTGGCTCACAGTTACTTTAATGGGATAAAATGCCAGTGGAGCAAACATGCTCTGTGTGGTCTTTTGCTGATGGACATGACATCTATGCTGGTGAGACGAGTTCGGTATAGACTAGACCATGCCACTCAGAAAATACATAGAGTGAGCTGCAGAATAATGGAGGAAAACATTTTTTCCAGAATAAAGGAGAAAAACCTTTCCCAGTGACCCCCCCCACCCCCACCCCCATCCTCATTTGCTTTGATCTTGCGTAACTGTTGAGGAGTCCATATGTATAAAAGTGTTCTTTGTGGCTGGCTGAGTTTAATTAAAGCCATTGGTCAAAATACTGCTGTTGAACAGTTTGGTTTTTCATTCAGAACAGTTTAGTCTTCACTCTAAATACAAGACTGCACCAGGTGGTTTGGTGACTTCACTGTGTACTGCTCTTGCTCTCTCCATCCTTATCCCCTCCATTTTCATAGCACTGCAAATGAACTCTGCTTTTTATGAGACTCTTTCCTTGTGCATTCCCTTGCTTGCTTCTGTAGTGGACATTGAGCATCTGATATAAGCTTGGAGCAGGTAGCAACTGGACAGTACAAGCTCAGTCTTTAATGAACGTGAGATCATTCTGCAAAAATGGCTCCCCTGGTTTTCATGCATCGAAGCAGCTACAATATCAGTGTGATATACATTGTGTCCCCTGGGCAGTTCACAGATGTCTTATCTCCCCCCTTGCACTGGCTTGAATCTTGTGTATTTTCACTGCCCTGTATTGTTTAGTCACCTATGTACACTTAATGTACCACCTGGGTTTTATTTTCAAGCTGATCTCCTTTGTGCCTTGGGCTTTACTATGGATTCAAGTGGACACACCCAAACACATCCTTCTTCCTGCATGCTTACCTTTTTTTCGTAAATGCTTTATTTAAACATATGACAAGTGTAGTCCTTTTAGCCATGTATTTGTTCTCATAACTTGTGCTGAACATTATCTATTACACGATTTAGCAAAGAGACTAAAAGTTTGTACTTTTTACTATTTTCACTTTTTGTTGTTACTGCTTTTGCGTACAGTTCAGGATTTCTGTGGTGGGATATACATCTATGCATGTGAGATACTTGCATCACACGTGTTTATGATTATCTTACATTCCTAGGTTTCTGCACCAGTGGAATAAACTGCATTTAGTTTGCAGTTCTGACCTTCTCACCTGCACACTGCTCACTATAATCTCACTCTGCAGGAATTGCTTTGAACACCTCAATTCAATAAGGCCGTTTTTATACAACACACTATTTTCTAATAAAAATAACCTCTTATAAAAATACTTTTTCTTTTTTTACCCTTCTCCATGTCTTGCAGCCTCCACTGAGTCACAGCAAGGAATGAATATTGTGCTGATCTAAAACTTAAGAGCTACAGGCTTAGGACTGTATATATTAAGCAGATTAACTCATGAATCAGCTAGGCTAGAGCCAGAGATGTTTCACCGAAGTCCTTTAAAGCTTTCTTTTGCAACTGGCAGGAATAAGGAAATGTTATCACACCTTAGAAATGAAAGAACTATGTGGCTCAAGATGTAGGATAGAAATTATTTGTCCTGCTGGGGAAAAACAGACTAAGACAAAGGACAAGGCAAAGTGGGAGGCCAGGAGATGAGCCAGGTTGTTTCTTTGCCTTTCTCTTCCATTTGTTCTGTTCATTGTCATGAGGAGAATGGTGGAATTGCTGTTCAGGGCCTTGCTCAAACTCTCCCACTTCTATGAGCATCCCCATGTGAGGTACCTATGGCTTTATTTTCTAGAACTTACATTTTTTCCTCCAAATTATCTGTTAGGGATTCAATCCAAGGAGTTTGAGTACCATTTAACTGTATATAGTAAAAGACAACCGCTACAATAGTTGTTTCAGAAAATTTATTCTCTTTTTCACCTGAATATGAAAATATTTGGTTACAAGCTAGTGTTGTAATGGCATGTATAGCTATTGTCACCCAGACACTATCAGGAAAACAGTGTGTTGTGTTGTCTGTCTATACACACTGCACTTTGAACACTTGCCAGTTTTCTGTACTGTCTAACTACTATGTTGAACTCAATAAAGTAATATAATATATGGTATTTTAAAATGTTTAGCAGAGGCATGCACAGCAGATGTTTTGGGAACACATTTTCAGGCAGAAATAGCAGCTGATGGTGACTGCTTTGGTGCTATAAAACAGTAGGCACTGGCCAGGGGGTCTCTCATCCTGCCTCCTCCTCCCAATATTTAGTTTGAGAATGCAGAGACTCAACAGTAAAGTCACAGGCTAAATCAGCTGTCTGTCAAGAGAGTCTTCTAATTTTCTTTAATGTGCCCAAAAGGGTAAGGCAATTAATTTCCAAAATGCAGGGATGAGTGAGAATGTGGCTCTAGTTGCTCTACTACTAGAGAACCATGGGATGTGCCCTGAGCAGACCCTGCAAGGAAGAGACAAAACTAAGGAGGTACCATGTGTTTGTTTATACCCAGTCTAGGCATAATGTAGATCCTTTTACTGTGGGATAACTCTGATGTAAGGAGTGAAATGAGATTTGACTAAGAGTAAGTCTGATTGCCCTGGCTTCATAATTAAGTGAGACTTTAGTCAGTCTGCCTCTGACTAAGTATAACTGCATCAAAAATGCAGCAACCAGTCTGTGCACAGGGCTGGTTCCAGGGGGCTGATGTGGCTCTGCTGGTTCACGTTTGTTCCAAAAACAGCACCAGGGTAACTTTGTGCTGGCAGGCTTCGTGCAGGATCGGGTGTCATTCATCCTCCCACAGCTGGCATGAGGCCAGCACAAACTCCATATCATGTGTTCTAGCTAATTCATCTTAAATGTGATTATGTGCCCTGGGCTGATCCAGATCAAATGAGTACTGAGAGCAGAGAGCCAGGATTAATGATCATGGAGGCGTGACCTGAATTCCGCCATGGATGAGAAAACTTGTGATAAAGTCTGGTTGCTCTGACAGAGCTGCTCAACACTTCTTTCCTTGGGGACCAGGCCTGCGAGCAGGAAAGGACCAAGTCACTTATAGGAAAGGTTTTTCAAGGTGGTGTTGTCACTTTGTTCCTTTCCAAAGGTGCCTGTGTTTATTGTCCTCCTTTGAACTGTGTAAATGTACACATGGGAATTAGGAGATTTCTGTAAAGTACCAGCTTCTATTTTGCTGTGGTCTCTTCAGATCTGATGACAAAAAGTTGAACCCTTCAATTGCTAGGACAGACCTGAGTCTCTCCTAAATTCTGTATTAAAGAGCCTCTTTTTGAACAAAGCTGCTGCAAGTTTCTCTCTTTCTTTCCTCAGTTTGAGGTCAGGGCTGCTGAATGTGCTCCTGGCACATCTCCACACTGGAATGCAGAAGTTTCTTTCTGTACCTCTTGCCTACCAGCCTGTGGTGATCACTCTCCAGAGTCCCAGCAGCTCTCCACTGCCCAGCCATCTGTCAGGTGCTTGTGGTAGATAAATCTTGGCGTGGGAGACCTCTCAGGACATGGCTTTTCCTGGCAGGTCACTGCTCGGAGGACAGGAAGAGGAGGAGGAACTATAGGTCTGCTGCCTGCAGCCCAGAGGACCTTCTGACTGCAGAGCCATTGTAAGGTGTGAAAGTTCCCTAGGGGAGAGGAAAAAGCTCAGGTGTTAGTCCTAGCACTGCAAGGGCTACAGCAATGGAGTGGAGAGCATAGAGAAATTGTCTCCTATCTGCTCACAATCCACTTGCAACTGCCCAAACATCGGTGTTGTAAAATTAATCTCAGATGGTGGCTGGAGAGAGGCCAAGGCTGCCTGAGCTCATTATGGAAAGCTGGAGGTAGTTTTGCAGTGAGAAGTGTGCAGAGGTACCTGTTTTGGAAACATACAGCTGTACTTCACCATCCTGCTTCTCCACCCTGATCCTCATGCCAAAAGTCCTTGGTCACCTTTGGCTCTCATGTCCCAAACCATGTGCAGTAGAAGCTTTGGCCAGACTCCCATCTCCCACCCAGAACTTACCCAGCTCCCTAAACACCACTCCTATTCTTCCACAGCCTTCCTTCTTTCATCTCCCTCTCTACAGCCATGTTGTCACCCACTTTGAATGGCTGCTTCTGTTTCCTCCCTTCATGCTCAAGCACCCTTATCCCCTCAGAGGTTTCCTGCTCTGCATGCTTTGCTTCCACGCTCCTCTGACTCATTTGCCCCACCAGTGCTGCTAACCTTGCCCACAGATTTTTATTTTTCTTTTACCAACCGTACTTTAGATATGAAATCTACAGTTGATCTTTAAAGTCATTTCCTGGCCCTGAAGACACTCCTTAACTCTGTTTTCTACATAGAATTACGCAGCTGAGAGACACTGGATGAGAAGAGTCAGCACTTCATAATATTGCAGATATACAAATAGAAGCATTTGCTTACATCTTTCTTACCATACATTTGCATATTACTTTGGCAGACAGTGGTGAAATACTTAATCACAAACTCCCCCAGGCAGAGAGCAGGTCCTCCTATCTGCTTTTTACTTGACACTGGTATTGTTATCACATCAGCTTCTCATGATGGTAATTGGACCTTAAAATTGAGGGATTTTTTTTTCCTCCCATAAAGTTTGTGAGGTTTCGATGAAATACATTCTCTAACATCTAAATATATTGCTTTTGAAATAGTGCCAGAGCACTTTGTGACTTTTGTACTTACAGATACTTAAAGCTTCCACTCTTCCCTTTACCCTGGTCAAGCCCAGTGTTCCCATGTGGTAAAGGGACACAGCCCATCCCATGTCCCAGACAGGGACCTGATATGGAGTTGTGAGGTGTGTGGGATATGACCCCAGGGTGAGACCATAAGCAACACATGGAAATAGTTCCCCAGGTTCACTGCAGCATCATTAACACCTCTGCTCTACAGGATTTAGTGTACTAACGTTTTTCAGTAGAAAAGAGAAGTTTTTGGCATAATTGTTTTCCAGAGGAAAAATTTCTGTCAGTTCTCATAGTAACAGTAACTGAACCTTGATCTGCTGGATTTTACACCTCCAGGATCTTTGGAGTCATTGTGGAAGGCTATACATAGCTGAACAGAGTTGAAGACTCTGCATCTCTTACAGTACATAGTGGGAGTGGAAAGCACCATTTAGAGAAAGTAAAGGTGGTCAGACTGTGTAATTAGCAACTAAATCAAGGGAAGTTTGGAAATTCATTCCATCATCATATTTCTAACCCATTTTTAAAGTGACCAAAGAAATACAATCTCTCAGTGTTGGAGGCTACTGGCACAAACCATATCTCATTCATATTTCAGACACTGAGGGATGGGAGACAGTTTCATTTTTTAAAAATCAAATTTAAAAAACACTGAAAATATCTGTGTGTGCAAGTGCCAGTGGGCAAATTTAAAGTAGTGGATTGCTCTTCAGTATTAATCATGTTAATTTATAACTAGATGTGACTCATTATTACTTATGAAAATCAAAGCAGAATGATTTTCTTTACTGTATATAGGAAGAGGGCAAGTGTATGTGCACGTGTGCCTTATCAAAAGAGAGTTACTTCACCAGGCACACTTCTTTGCTGCCTTTCATCCCTGCAATCCACAAAACAAGAATTAATGTAAAATCAGTTTTCAGTGCTTTTATTTTTCATTTATTTGTTTGTTTGTTTGTTTGTTTGCTTATGCTAAGGATTGCCTATCCCAGTAGTTTGCTTCATTTGTTTCCTGAGGATTTCTCAAGTCAAGATGTCTGACAGAACTACAGGAGGTTCTACATTCAGCATTTTGATGTTTCCCATGTTCTGTTCATTTTCAGAAATTATCACAAGAATAGCTTGAACCAGTTTGACCTGTTTGTACATCTCATAGCACAATAGGGCTCTAATTGAGGCATCACAGATTACTGAGCTGATGCCATTATTATTTAAAAATAAGTAGGTACCTATTAGGAATATTTATTCCCTGTCTTCTATGAAGAAAACAATCTTCTAAAGAGAGTTGTGTTTTTGTCTTATTTAGGGTATTGATTACCTACTGCTTTGAAATAAAAGGGGATTTATATGCTCTTCTGCTAGATAATGTGTGAAGGACTTTTATGGTAAGACTGAGCCCCCAGGCTGGGAGCCAAGAAGAGAGAGGATGTTTTGCAGCTTGGCTTTACCTTTCTCACATGATTCATTGGATGTTATTTACATCTCTTTGTACCTCTGCTGAGTTCTCCATTTCACAAGGAAGTTGTAATCATTGTAATTGTCAGGATGCTGAGTTTTCTGGCCTCCTGGGCCTGCAGGAATTCTTGCCATGATAAGGAGAAAATGTGCAGATAGTTCTGCTTTGCTGGCAGCCTCAGGTGTGCAGAAGTCATGTCCAAGTCACCTGAGATTTGCTTAAAAAAATAAAAGGAAAAAAAAAAGCCATTATTGTTATTATTATAGGTCTTGAAACATTTTGAAGTGTTTCAAGTCTTCTTCATTCATCTGCAGTGATAGTAGCTGGAAGAAATTTAGTTTTGAATCAAAACAGGGTTTCAGGCACTCAGGTGACACCAAGACCTGAGGCTTCTGGCAAACCAGCAGACATTGAAGTTAAAATGGCAAGAGTCAATGTCTAGTACAACAGTACACAGTTCCATAGATCATTGGATTATTAAGTTTGGAAAAGACCTCTAAGACCACTGAATCCAACCATTAGGATGTTCTTCCCATGAAAAGAAACATGGAGCTGCCGGAGGAGCAGTGAAGGAACCTGTATGTTCCATAGTGGCAGCACTAGTTTCCTAAAGCTCCCCTCAGCTTTGATAAATGGAGATATTGTGGGAATATGTAGGCAGGGAAAAAAAGCGCATTTTGAAAAAAAAGGCAGAGGAGTGAATCTTCCTGCTTTTAGACACATGCAGAGAAGGTGTTGCAAAGATGCTGAAGAATTTAAAATTCCTATCAGTGTGCCAGTAGGCGTGTTTTGCACTGCTTTGCACTGACTGCATCTGAAGGAAGCACTGAGTAACACGTTTATGGTAGCAGAGGTGGAGGGAAAGGAGCACTACAGTGGGGTGGGTTCCGGCCAGCCCCGCAGCCTGTCCGCTATAGGTGCTGCATGCTAGAAAGCAGGGCACACAGCCACGTGGGTTCTNAAGAATAAAAACCTCATATATAAAACGTAATATAAAAAACCTGAAAAATGAACCACCACAGAGCACTGTCTCCCAAGCTTTGCATGAAGTAGTAACACCACACTTTGTGTTGGCGTGAGCCGCTCCGAGCGCAGGCTGTGCATTCTCCACAGCCTGGAATTCCCTACTGACTCCATGCTCTTACACATCGCCTTGCTGAAAACACTGCTTTCCCTGCCATCACCATGTGCAGTTCAGACCTGGCCCAACCTATTGCTGTTTGCTTGTTAATTGTATACATCAGCTTGGACTCAGTGGAGGATGGGAGCAGAACTTGTAAGGATTCAAAGAAGATGATAAAAATAATGCTCTTCAAGGGCAGCATAAGAAACACAGATGAGGACGATTTTCTGCTGCTGTATGTTTTCACAGCCTCACTCACCTCAGGTGGCCAGTGGCACCAGTCAGGGTGCTGGCATGAGCTTTCCAGGCACCGCAGCATGAGGGTGATGCCTTAAGTTTTAGATTTCATGTTTTCCAGATTCTGTGCTGCTTAGGGGTGCAGTTCTGAGCCTCATATTAAGTGGCTAGTAAGCTCTCTTCACAGAGTAGGTAGACAAAAAAATACTTTTCCTGCTGAAGCCCAAGGACAACTTTCAGGACCAAAAGCATAAACAATGGTGGACTGAAGAGAGCAACAAGAAGCATAAGACCTCACAACCTGAAGCTGTAATTGGACAATTAAACCCCAATATGCAAATGGACCAAAACTTATAAAAGTGTAAGACCTCATGACAGTTTGTGTGACCATTTTTAGTCCACCTTGGGTGTAGCCCTGGTCAGGCTCTTGTCCTGCCCAAGGTGTAGCCTAAAGGCCTTTCAATAAATACCTACTTAATTCTGTAGCTCTGTCCAGTCTCTGTTTCAGGTCAGCCTTCCCAAGGCGTCAAGGGCAGGGCCCCATCGGACAGACACACCCTTGCCAACATGTGGCCTGGCCAGCAGCACAGTCCTGATTTTTGGGGTAAAAAGATGAAAATTTCAAAAGCTGAAAGCTTTCACGAGTGATTTTTTTTTTTCTTCAGGATGCTGCAAAATTAATGTTTCCCCTGTGCACAGGGAGACACTTCGCCAAAACTGCTGGTGCTGGCACATGAGGAGAGGGCTGCCACTGGCAGAGCAGCCTGCTGAACACCTGCCCTGCAGCCAGGGCCTGTGAGCTTGAAGCTGCTGTGCACTGAAAAACCCCATTTGGGTTATAAAGCCCTGGCAGGAGAGCATCCCAGCTTGTGGCAGCACCTGCAGGAAAATTTCCCTGCTTCCTCTCTAAAAAAATCAGTTCCATGGAATTCATGTAGTTGCTTTTTCTTTACTCTCTTTGCTTGAATGAGTATTGTAGTGAGGCAGTGACAGGGCAGGAGGTGGTGTGGGGCTGGTTGAGAACCCCAGCCTCGGTGCTTGCCAGGAGCTCTGCCACTGACAAGAGTTTGGACCTTGCAGCTTGTGCCCAGTGTCCACTGTGGGCTGCATTTTCTCTAGGAAAATCACCTATGGAGGGTTATTGAGTCTGCAAAAACCCAGTCAGGGTCTGGGAGTGACATGTAGTTAAAATGAAATAAATGAGGATGTCACTTGAGTTCAGCCTTTTCCAGAGTTGTCGGAGATTAATGGTTTATTTTAAATTCCTGACATAGTTCTCAGTCTTAGATTCTGGCTGCATCTGTTAATCCTCCTGGCTGTGTGAAAATCTGGCAAATAGGAATCCTAAAGTTTCAAAAGGCAGAACATGAATTAAGATCTCCTCAAGATAATTTCCAAACTTTTTTTAATTGAGATTTTAAAATTACTTCCATTCTGGCTTGAAGTCTAAGTCACCATTTTTGCATTGCCTGGGGCAGACAGTGCTGCATAGTCTATGTGTTTTGAAATTTCCAATCATTTGCTATGTGTGTGCATGATTTTATTAATTGGATTATATTCTGAGTGTACATGTACTGCTCTATATTTATTGAAAAATATAAAAAATAAAACATTGCTTATAATATACCCGTAGAGAAAAGCACCTGATAAAACAGGTTTAAATCATTTGCCCCCAAAGTGGTAGTTAGAGATGGGGCTTGAACTGTTACTATTATTGTTCTCTAAAAGTTCTTTCTAGATGGGGTTGATCTTTCTCCTCCAAGGCTCTTATTATGATCTGAAACTCCCATTTATTTTAATTTTCTTCCTTTTCCTGTCACTGAGCATCTCCTTTTGAAAGGGCTGTCATAATATGTTGGGTGGAAACTCAGTTTTGCATAGTAATGCTAAGATACCATTGTTCTCATAGGTTTTGTAGTGGGTTTCTCTAAACTCCAGGGTAATTCTTGTCTGGGCTGATGGGGTTTCACATTTGCTCTTCTACTCAGTGCATGTGTACCCCAGGTTTTAAAATATATTTTGCAACATGTAAGTGGCCCTTGGCCTGCAACACTGTGTTGCCGTGTTTGCACCCAGTAGAGCTCTGATTTCCTCAATTTGTGATCCACCAAAGTTTCCTGTTCTATCACAAGCAGTTGCTTCTTAGTTGGGAACAGCTTTGAAAGGAGTGAGATAGGGAAGGCTAGAAAAGAAACTGTACTGAAAACAACTTCAGTGTTACAAGCCCAGCATTTTTGCCATCACAACATTGCTGCATTTATGGTGTAGATTTGGATTGTGTTACACCAGACAAGGTCTTTGTTTTCTGTGTAGTGCAATGCAAAGATGAGCTGCTGGAAGAGGGCTGCAGGGTGTCATTGCTCATTAAGGAGCAGCATTGTGCCCCCTTCTGCTTGCTTCTCTTGCAGAAAACATGAAATTATTTCTTTAGGTCAGCTTATATGTTGTCTATACCAGTGGGGCAGCGGGCACTAAGCAGGGACACTTGGAAACTCCTTCTGCCACTGGCTGCCCTTCTGCTGTGTTTAATTTCATTTCTGTAAGTGCCATAGCCTTCAAAGAGGGATAAACCTCACAGCAGTAAGCCTAATAGTGATATTGGAGATGCGTAATAATTTTAGGTTTGAGCAGCACATGAAACAGGTCAAACATGCAAAAGTAATTTTTCTCTCCAAATTTTTCAGCTCTAGCATTTCCTAAAATACTCCACTCAGTGATTAAGAAAGTTCAGAGAAGTGGAGTATTTCCTGTGCTGCAGTTCTGGTAGCTCATGTGAACTTGTAATTCCTTGAGTTTTGACCCACACTTGTCACAAAAAGGAACTGTCTGAGGATGAAAAAACTGGTTTTTTTTTAAAAAAGGTAATTTGATTTGTGTTTTTGCTTAAAGGACATTTGCCCTTTTTACATCCAGTGCATTCATTATGTGTTTCCACAGAGCAATTCTATCCTTTCAGTCAGGATGACCTTTATTTTATATTTAAATGCAGCAGCAAAACAAGGAGTAAAAAATAAGTAACATGAGTTCTTCAGCGCTCCTTCGCTGCCTCACTCTCTGCACATGAATGCAAAATGGCAGCTGCCACTGCAGCACAGTTGAGAGTTCCCCTTTAAAAATGCAGTGCTTACAAAAGAAGCTGAAACAGCCATAAGCTACAAAACCCAACATCTGATAAATGGAAAAGGACAAAATCAGGTCATGGAGGCAGCGCATATCTTTTGCCCTTGTATCGCATCTTTCATCTGTGGCTCTGAAGTCGCCATGCAGGCATCATCCTGCCTCCTGGGTGAAGTGGGAAGGGGCAGCGAGGACGTTGGATCCTAGGGAGATGGGGCAGCTGTGTGGTTGGATACAGCACTATTTTTTTTTTAGGAGGGGAGGTAAAGAATTTCAGGCCTGGCTGAAGCTGCAAATGGCATTTCGTTAGGCACAGGTAATTAACTGAACTGGAATTAATGCTCCTGTGTGCTACAAAAAGTGCCCTAGGATTTTAATCAAGGCTATTAGTCAGCATATTGGTAAAGCAATGCTGAATTCTGCAGCCCTCCTTATGCGGCAGTCTCAGTTGATTAAAAATTCACCAAGAGCCTTCATTTTACTTCAACTGCACCTCCAGAAGCACCATGTGGCAGAAACATTTTGCCAGGTCCCAGCAGTCTCAAGGAGCTTCCCTGTGAATGGGCAGCTCTTCACCTGGGGGCAATGCAGAGGGATTCCTTCCAGCCCAGGAGCCCCAGATGAGGAGCCCTGGGCGAGCAGTGGGGGCAGGTGAGAAGCTGTGCTTTTACTCGTGCTGCTGATCTATCTAGTGCAGAAAGATAATGCATGCTTGCATTTAGGCAGTGCCACATTAGAAAGAGCCCTCATGGGTGACTTCCTGGTCGCCCAAAAATGGGCTGGAAGGAGAGTATGCCTGCTATTGGAAAAAGCAAATAGATGCCTTCTGCACTGGCACCACTCCCTCTGCATTTCAGAGGATTTCTGGCCCATTCATGCATGACCACTGATAGCCAGTGAAGTTACAGCACCATAAGCCAGGAGTTACACTGTTAGACATATTTTATATTTCTAAGTTAGTGCCCGTGATTGGCAGTTTATGATTTTGGCTATTTTGCCATTCAGCCTAAAGTGTTACGGTATTGCCCAAAATTAAATTTGAACACTTGTATGTGCATGCATGGAAATGTGTGTATGTGTACAGATGCACCACTTTCCATCGTGTGCCTGAGTGATTGCTGTGTACAAGCTCTGGTCTTTATTGATAGGCAGAGCAGAACCCTGCTGCTTGGGATTGGGAAGTTTGTACCTGCTGAAGGAGACTGTCCAGTTCAAAACAGGAATACAAATCACCCCTAGGTTTATGTTTTCAGGCTTAGATTTTTTGAGGAACGAGCTATGGTGACACCAGCTCCCTTTGCAAAGTATCTTTTGTGTGCTCTTCTACTAAAAGATCCTCATGCTTCATCTGTGTGGCAGGGTAGGACAACACCCACAAACTTTCCTGCCAGCCAAAGACTGGTACCAACCCTGGCAAGTCAGGAGACTGGCCTTGGCTGGATATTGTTGAGAGCTTTTAGAGTAAAAATCAGTTAGTTCTTTTTGTCTCTGAAATTCCCATTAATCTGTTTTCAGCTTCTCTCCATTGCTAGTGCCATACCTGGCTTTTAAAGGCAAGACACCCTTGGTCTCCACCAAACATAAAGAAAGAAACATGAAACAGAAGCTGTAATTGCTTTCCTAAGGGTGGTTCTCCCCCCACCCTCTTTTTCCTGCTGTTTGGTCACCTTTATTTTTCCCTCTTTCCCAGAGGTTTGATGTCTTTGCTCATCAGTTTAACTGTCAACAGTACACAGCAAGCTTTGTGGAGCAGGGACCTTAGATCTGGTTTTGATCTTGAGTTCACAGATGTAAAGGGAGTTACTCTAAGTTTCTGGTGGTGTAATTGAGAGCAGAATTGAACCCTCCTCAGAGATATCAGGAACAAGGCATCCACCCCTCACATCACAGGAGTGCTTGTTAGTGCCATAGTGACTCTGCAGAGAGACTCTGAGAGTTAACTTGTCACACATCTGTGTCTGTTGATCTGTCTTTCGTCCCTCTCTGTTCTTTCTTTACTCCTTGGCATTTAATTTAGGATCAACTACCATTTACTTACACTATGTTGCAAACTAATTACCAGAAAATTCATTTTTCTAATTCCTTCCTTCCTTTCTTAGTTCCTCCCCCCTTCCATCTCTCCCTCCTTCCCTCTCTTCTCCCATCTTTTGTTAAGGGTGAAGTTTACTGCAGTGACCTTCCTTGCAGATGTCACCATGAAGTGCTAGAGGAGCACATAAGAGTCTTAAATGCACCTATATCAGGGCAAATGAATATTTGCTCCAAGACATTTTTGGCTGGTATGGAGCCAGCCCAGCTTGATGCCAGTTCCCTTTGGTTTTCCCCATTGCAGGAAGCATGTCAAGGCGAGGGATACTGCATTCCAGTGGCTGAAGAGCACAGCACTTGGATCTGCCTTCACAACATAATAGCTTCTGAGAAACCATTGCACGTCAGCACTCATTAACAGCCCCCAGTTTGCTCTGGTTTCTGCCAGCAACAGATTGAACTCTGGGTTTGGTGAAAGCAACACAGTGGCTTAGAGATGAGCTGGGCACAAGCAGAGAGGCTTTGGAGTGAAGGAGACGCTGCAATCTTAATTAGGGGTGGGTCTGCCTTATTTCTGCTGTAGTTCTGTGGTAGCCAACATGGTTATACCATAAATGAACACTGTTTTAAATGGGACGTGTCTGGAGAGAGAGATCAAAGGCTAATACAGGAAAATAATTTTCTTGTGACTGATTCTGGGGAGGCAGTGCTCCTCTCAGTGTTCTTAAAGGCTCTTTACAAATAGCAGAAATGGGGGAAAAAAGTGTTAAAATTCTTGCTGCTTTTTGCATTTGGAACGTCAATTTGAATTTGAAGACATGGCACCAGCTCTAGTTCTTGACCTACACTTGCAGTGCTTAATTCTCTGTGGCGACTATGATGGATGCAAACGCACTGGAGCTGGCATTAAATCAGGGCTAACTGTGGAGCTGCATCAGCACAGAGCTAACTGCTTGAATATTTAGCTGCCTTGTCAAGCAGTCTCTGCTGCATGTGCTGAGCTGGGTGCCTTCTTGTCTCCACTGCTAGCAAGCATCCGAGGTGTTGAGCTTAAAGTCCCTGTGTGCTTGTGGCCGCAGGAACCGTTTTCCCTGCTCTGTGATAGCATCTGCACTCACACGTACGACATGACCCTTGGGGGGACTGTGGCTGAGGGAACTCATTCTACCCTTCCTGTTGCCCTGGCTGTGCATTCCTGCCCCTGTGCTGTAATTCATTTTTGCAAGATTAGTTTCAGCCTGGATTAGTTCCCCTGGTCTGGCTCGCCACAGAGCTGAGCAAATGCTTGTGCCAGCACAAGGCAGAGCAAAGGTGAGGATGAAGGAGCACAAAAGGATGTCTTGGAGAAGGGGGCTGGGGAAAGGCAACTGTGAATTTTTTGCCTTTTGCTCTCTCTTGCTTCTTCTTGTTTGATGAAGAGATATTGCTGTTGTGTCTCCTTGTTTGCTTTTAATTTCCTTCCTCAGCCTAATTACAGAAATGGAGGGATGGGGATAGGTAGTATACCTAAAAGCCACCTTATCTCTGAACAAGCCCAATTGCTTTTAGTCACTGCATTTTGCTTCCAGGGCTTCATATAATTCAATACTGAATGGTTTCCCCCATCAGCCTGGCAAGTTTGGCTGAGCATGTTTCCATTAGTCCCCCTACATACCTGCCACCCATCAGTGCCGCCATCCCCCTTGCTGCCTGAGCTGAACCCCAGTGCTCAGCCTGCAGCCAGGGCCGGGTGCTGAGCTGCACAGGAGCTGAATAATGTCTTGGGGTGGTGATCTGTGAGTCCCTGAGAATCCCTTCTTTGCAGTTATTTCTCAGCAGCACTATTGCCTTTAAATACATGCACTGCCACGTGCTCTTGCCGTTGGAAAGCACCGCTGTGCAGGTCTGGGTGATGGACTGCTTTGTATGAGGACTCCCAGGAGACCTCCTTGCCTGTTTCCCCCACTGCAGCACAAGCTGAGGATGGGTTTTATTTTTCTGAGCACATCAGGTCTTCTAGCACAGCATGATGTTCTGCATACTGTCAACCACTTTGGGCTGCTTTTCAAGGAAGTGTGCAGTGCAAGCTGAAATGCTGCTCTAATTTTTGCATTATCTCTCTTGTTGCAAATGTCATTATTTAATTGGGCTGTGCAGTATTTTCAGGGGAAGTATTTTGAAGGGAAGGCACAGTGTTTCTGCATCTCAGTGCCTCTATAACATCTGGGCTAGCTGAACAAAACATGCAATAAAAAAGCAGAATTAGTGGCTTGGGTCCAACAAATGAAATGGCTTCAGCAACTTCAGACAGGCTCCATATTTGGCCATGATGTGTTATTCCTCTCACTGCAACCATCGCCATAAAAGGGTGGCTGACCAGTCGGTTTCCAGGGAAAAGTGTGACCACCTTTCCTACAACATATGGACTAATCCTTACAGGATCCTTAAGAAAACAAATTTAGTGTTTTTAATTCATTGAGTGCATGAGTCTTTGCAGCCCTGCACAGATAACTGCTACTTTTCTGCTTTTTTTTTTCATAATGGGTCTTTTGGCAGTATCAAGGAAAAGAGATTTAGTTCCATGCTATCCTTAAAAAATAAGTCATATTCAACTCCTTCCTTTTTCTAGAGAAAAGTCCCAACCACTTATCAGATTTCTGGAGTGTTGTAGAAAGGATTGTCAAATAAATCCCCACATTTTCCCTCTGTTGTTAGTTCATGCACTAACTACTTTCATTTTTTGCCTGGTGGACTTTCATTTCTATCAGCACCTTCCTTTCCCAGAACCCGAAATTACACAAGACTTGTGGTGGTGTTGGAGATAGGAAAGTCCAGAATGCTTTCCTATGTTGCCTTTGCAGTAAGGATTTATTTATTTTACCTTTCAAAAGGTGACCCTAAAGTCACTATAATTTAAATAATACTGTCTGTAGCTGCTGGCTGTTGCTTTTTTATTCCAAAGTATTTTTCTTTTACTTAAAGGCCTGTACTTGTTGGTAACAAGTATATGAAGTGCTCTGACATGTGAAGTGCCTCCTGAAGGGATGACTAGGCTGTTCATATTGTACTGTATTAAAATGAATATTTTCTAAGTTATTGCAGGGTTTAGAAGTTAAAATAACCAGAGGCCTGTTGTTGCAAAGTTTTATGTGAGTAATATCTCATATTTAGGTAAACAAGATTTAATGATGCTGCTCAGGTATGGTGTAATCCTGCCATGCTTGCTCAGGTTGTGTGGGATGTTCACCTGCAGGACAGCTGGTTGCTTTCAGTGGAGCTGTTGCATCTGCTACCTTTGCCAAGACCAATTACTCAGATAGGTCTCGGCAGACCTGAACCTGGTGCTGATCTGACCTGACTTGTAGCACTTCCCCACAGAGCCCAGATGAAGAAAGAGGTCACCCTGAGCTCCACTGTTGGATTCCCCCTCACACCATCATGGGACAGAGACAGAGATTCAGGTCTCTTGGAATTCAGTGAAATACCTTACACAGTTTGTTAAAATGGAATGGTTTGAAACTGTCCCCCATTTCCAAGGGAATAAGTGCATGCAGCTGATTTTAGAAATTTACTTACATGAACAGAGAAAGAATTTTTATGGGTTGCAAGGTGTTACTTTTTCACAGATACCTATAGGAAAACATCATAAATTTTTAGTTCTTTAATTCTTCTTTTCTCCTAAATAGCCAGCTATACTTTCTGAGAGATTTATCTCTATCTTATAGCTTTTAAATGAATCTCATCCTGTGCTTGTAGATGAAGGGCTTTTCTTTCAAACATGCCTCTGATTGAGGATAGAGTCATCATATGAGAAATTCTCCACATTAATAACAATTATTGTTATAAAACTAAAAATGTGAAATTGCACTAAACAGACTTTTTTTTTTTTTCTTGCTAAGTATGAGTAGACATTAAAGTGGATCCAGGAGGCTGGTAGAAGGCCTCACTCCTTCTCACATAACTGTACTTTTGCAGACTTTCCATGTCTCTTGTCCTTTCTGGAGCATTAGAGAAGAGTAGAGTTAAGGTTATTTTTTTGTTTGCCTTTGGGTTTCTTCTCTTCTGTGTTGTAGCCCAACCCACTGAAGGACTTAATTTAATCTCTTATCTCTTCCCAGGTTAGTTGCTAATCTTTTAGGGAGTTCTGGAGGAATGCACCCACCCCCATGGTAATCAGAGCAGGTACAGAGCAGGATATCTGCTGCTCTGCAGGATTATGCATCGCAAGGTCCTCCTCCTCCAACACTTCAGGCAGCTTGCCGGGGGTCCTACAGCTTGCAAATGCTCAACAGAAGGAAAAACAAAAGGCATTGCTTGGCAAGAAGGTGGGAGTAGGTGACAGCTGTTCTTCCAGTGTGTGGTACAGCCAAAGGCTGGTGGGCACAGTAGAAAAACAGGGCACGGGTGAGCTGTGAAGGGAGAAGAGGGTCAATCAAAAGCAGGGCAAGCAAGAGCATTCAAAGTCACAGCAAGAGAGGTCAATGGAAACTGGGGGCAAGAAGACAAGACACTTGAGCTGTTGGAGTGTACCCCACAGACAGTCTGCATTTTTTCAGGCTGGAAAACTGAAGAGCTGCATTGCAAGAGCCTGTGCTTTTCCTTCGCTGCTGGTCATCCCCTTATCAGCAGCAATGTGCACATTTGAGAACTGCATTAGTCTGGAAAGTCATAACTGACATGTCTGGCACACATGCTTATGTGCCAGTGAGAGCCTTCTACTCTAGTGCATAATGATTGGAGTGACTTCTGCAGTGCTTTTGGTAAATACAGGCTGGAGAAGATCACAGAAAGAGCAACATCATGACTTCTCATTGAGACTACTTTTTTTTTTCTATGTCAGGAAAGATTTCTCCCCTCCCTCGTCTGTGTCCCCAGCTCCTCCTCTCCTTCCTCAGCATCACCCTTTGCCAGTATCTAACACTCTTGGCAGATATAGATGTTAATGTAATGACTTGGTTTTGTTTGTTGGCAGGCAGTAAGGAATGCCATGCTTAGTGGCACGTATTTCAGAGGCATTTAATAATCGTCAGTATCCTGCAGTTTTGAGCAGAGTAGCTGTGAACTGCAATAACAGCCTTTGTCCCATGCAAATGCTGATAAACCCAGCAGAATTTCCCAGCATCTGTGCCTGGCTGTGTGCCTCAGGCATGTCCAAACTCCTTGCTGGGGCACAACCAGAGCACACACCTTTCTTTCCTATTCCCTGCTGTGCCAAGGAGTTGGAGCACGCAGGCTGGATGGGAGCACCACATCATTCTAGCAGATCTCTCTTCCCTACCAGATAACCTCGATACAACCACTATGGCACATAGGGAAGCTGACAAAGATAGGATTTCTAACCCTCTATCCAAGGGAATAGCGCTCAAGTATCAGCTTTGTGCTGAGGTGCAGAGGTGAAGGTGAGAGGAGGAATAAGGGATGCTCCCATGAATGGCCGTTTATATCCTACAGCCCGCAGGATCTGGAAGTGGCGTGCAGCAGCCCAAGTAGTTTGGCTGTCAGATGAAGAGCTGGGTGAGGTGCCAACACACCAGTTATAACTGGTGAAGGTAGGAACCGTGCAAATGGAATGAGGCAGGGCAAAGTCCCACAGTGAAAAATGCTAGGCAATAGAGCAACGTCAATCATAATTGCCCTGCAGGTAAAGGATGTGGGCACAGGAAAAATGCTGCAGCAGCTAAAAAACACCATAAGGAACAATGACTTTGAAGCTGTGGTTTCCTCAAAGAGTCAGTAAGCCATGCATGGAATGAATGCTGGGCTTGACCAGCCATCTGAATCTCAGGCATGGTTAGTGAGAAAGATGAGTGAGGATTTGGAGAGGGACATATGTACTGCACTAACCTTATCTGCTGAGAGCATTTCTTAAGTGAAATAGGTGGAAAAGATTTGCAAAATAATTTTTTTCAGGGGAGAGGTTGGAGAAAAAAGAAATCATCCTACCCATAACACATTTTTATTCTTGTGAGGTCTGAACTCTTGTAAAGATTTTTGGAACCAGTAGGACAATACTACCATCACACAAGGGCTTTCAGTGCTAAGATATTCATTGCTTCTAAAACAATACTGAAAACATAGGCCAGGTAATCTCTCAAAAGTATGTGCACAGTTTCTGTGCATGTTCATGTTGTTATTTTCTGGTACAAATAGTTCTGCATGCATAACCATATACAAATTTAGTATGATTAATTATTCAGACACCACTACGAGGTGCTAAGAGCCTTAGGGGAAAAAAAGAGCACAAGGTCATTGCTCTACAGATTTTTTGCACAGAAAAGGTGAGGTGGGAAGGAATTGTGAAGGCCAGATCTGATAATGTAGGTCTATAGATTCAGTGTAGGAAGGCTGCATCATCCCTTTTAATATATTCTGAACTTTTGCATTTTCCAGCTTGTCAAAGGAAAAATGGGATAAATATTTATCTTCCCCAAATGATCTCTGATTAGGCTTATCTTGACTATAGATTGAAAATCAAAATATAAATTATGATCCTTTCTTATGCAAATATCCATTGTTAACATTTGTCAGACACTGAGAGAAAACACTCAAAGTCTTCGCTCGTCTTTATGGAGGATAAAAACAAATCACACAAGTAATGCTGACAGTGCTGATATCCTTTGAAGCCTTTAAGCAGCATTGAAACCTGAAGGTGCACTGTCTATAAATTTAAAAATTGCATGGCATACTAATGACCCAAAGCCACCATTTTGTAGGAATTGTCATACACTGAAAGGTTTGTGTCATACACTGAAAGCACTGGAATAGGCTGACCAGGGAAATGGTGGAGTCACCAGCTCTGGAGGTATTTAAAAGAAGAGTAGATGTGGCACTTTGGGACATGGTCTAGTGGTGGACTCAGCAGTTCTGGGGTAAAAGTTGGACTAGATGATCTCAAAGTTGTTTTTTAACGTAAATGATTCTATGATTCTAAATATAACCCTGGCACAATGGCAACTGGAACTGTGGGATTTCATGTTTCTGTTGTAAGGCATGATCTCCAAGAGAGAAAAAAAAAAAAAGCTGAAAACGGAAAAGTTTACATTGGCCACATCCAGAGGAAGTCAGAGGAAAGCTAAATTAGGTAATTGAGGAAATATTTCAGACTATTCTCTACCCCTGGAGGGCTATAAGTTTCTTTTTTGAAAGCTGTCACTTTGTAAATATGAGGTACTTGGAATTCTTAAGTTATTACTGTCACCAACTTGGAGAGGCTTTTCTGACTGGCATACCTGGCTGAGAAGGGTTAGTGAAGGTATTGTGCAATATTTTTTTTCCTTCTAATTTGGAGAATATTACCTAGCTCTTAATCACAGCTTCATAAATATGGCTGAATAGTATAATCACAATCTCAGTGACTATGGCAGGAGAGGATGGTATCTAAGTAAACCAAACCAAACTCCATACCTATGAACATGGCAGTCTTGACCCTTTCTAGTTTTGAATCTGTCTGATTTCCTTCCTTCCTTCTTTCCTTCCTCTTTTCCTGCCTCTCTCCCTCTCCCTTTCTCCCCCTTTCTTTCTTATCCAGTCTGGTAACTACTTTTTCACTTAAAGATGCTCAAATCTTCTTACTTTTTTTTTGTATTACATGGAAAAGTAGATCCCTGGGCACTTGAGAACCTTGTTTTTTGCATGTGTTTGACATCAATCATAAAATGCACATAGCAGAAAAATATATAGAGAAGTCTCCCAGCTGCAACAGGCAGCTTGAAACGAGAATTGAGGCTGTGTCTGCAGGAGAAATGGGTGCTTCAGTCTTCCATAATTCCCTTATTTAGTGGTAGCAGGCTTGGTGGTCTTCAGTGGCAGAGGCCTCACAGAGATGCTCCTAGCTAATTGTATCCATTGTCATAGGAAATCTCTTGGACTTGTAGAAGTAGAATTAGAAAGTATTTCAGATTACCAAGGATCTGGTTGGAAGGAAGTAAATCTGGTGGTTTGGTTAAGTGCTAGTTAAACACCTCTAGCTGTGGATGATCCTTGGAACTTCTTTTCTTTCTGAGACTCACGAGTGATCAGTGTGTATGCTGAGCTTAAACAGCACAGGGTGATGTAGCTGAGAAAGCCAGCTCAGCCCCTCTGGCCTTTGGCTCAGCACAGCATGAGCAGAGACTTGCCTGGGCTCTTGACTTGTGTATGGTCCAAGCTCCTCCCATGGCCCTTGATGCTGTAGACTTCAAATATGTCACTGCTCTTGAGGTCTTCGCTCTCTCAGATGTCCTGGGAGATGGGGAGGGGTATGTATTTGGTAGAGAGAAATTACTTGTAACTGGTCCATGTGGGAAACTTCTGTGGCATGGCAGATTTAGTATAATGTCTCTCTATCAAAACTGTGTTGTGCATGTAGATGTTCATTGTATGTTTTTGTGTGCTGTTATCATCCCAGTTGTGAACTAATGTTTAGCTAATTTTGGCTGGAAATTCTTGTTTCTCACTGTAAAATCCATTCTTTTCCCCAGTTTTCCATTCTGGATCAACAGCAACTTGATCAGTATATATTTGTGCATGACTGGTACAGTAGGTCCTGTATAAGTAGGTACCCTGCATGATATCACAGTGGAAGTTAACAAGAATTCCCAGTCAAGACCAGAAAAAGTCTAGATAGGTGTCTTTAATGTAGACCAAGTCTTTCCTGAATCTTTCCTTTAGTGCTTCTCTCTTATCTTCTCAAGTAAAAAAAACAGAACACTTTGGACAGTCAGAAGTGGTAATCTCTTCTTTCTCTACATTTTTTTTCAGTTTTTGTCTTTAAAAAAGGAGTCATAGTCTGCAAATGAGACCTTCAGTTTCCATGCCATGCTTCCACATTGATGAGAAGAAATTAAGGATGAGCATACTGAGGTTGCATGGCTGTGCTCTAATCCATCATTGCAGAGAATGCAGGGATGCACTTGCACAGAAATGTTGCCTTTCCTGCACTTGTCATTTGTTGATATTCAAACTGAGAGAGTCCAGAAGGCTCTGCAGCTTTCAAGCTGTGCCAGGTTCTTGCTGGGTCCTTGCCTGGATCAGGAGGGGTGTTAAGTGCACATGGGGGTGAGGATGCTCTTTGTTTCAGTGCTTATTTGACATGAGGTCAGCAACGCTGAACAAGTCGTAAAGAGCATGGCTGGGAAGAAAGTCCAAGTTCAGCTGCCTTTGCTGTGGGGCTGATGTCAGAAGGATTTACCCAGCTCTGGGGACTTTTGTTTGGAAAGACTGACTGTTTTTCCAGAGACAATGGTAGTGCTGGGGCTGGGGCTGGGAGCAGTGGGAGACAGGCACACGGCCACTGAATGGGCCCAGCAGCTGTGCAGATGGAGGGATCAGCCAGCAAAACAAAAGTAAAGCTGCTGCCAGCACATTGCTGAAAGGAGAGGGGCAGGACAATGCACCCAGGCTGGCGTGGAAGCTGCCTGTGTGGGTGCCCTGGAGTCAGGGGGGCTTTGCAGTGATGTTGGTTCCCTAAGAGGAAGAACGCAGCCCTCGTTTCAAGCAGGGAAAATGAAGGCAGGCCTGGCTGCTGACTCTCAGCCTCAGAAGTGTCAAATCCCAGCAGGGACTGGCATTGCCCTCATACCTGCACAGACACTTCTGTAAGGTTTTTGCTGGATAGCAGGGTTCCAGTGAAATTGCTAGGATCTCTCTTTCACTGAAGCAAATCCTGTGCCTCTGTGGGCATGCTGTGGCTTCCAAGGATTTTGTGATTTTGTTCCCAGAGGCTAAAATGGTATTTGTAAATCACAAATTTGCAGGGTTAGTTGAAGAAGGCATCTTTGCAGGTAGAGTGTTTGCTTTCTTTCTATTCAAGTGAGGGCCACAGCCACCACGAGCCAAGCACTGAATGCACATGGGGACCAAATCTCTGCCTCTTGCTGGCAAATCACACGGGTCTGGGGCAGTCAGGTGAGCCCAGTGCCAGGGCAAGGCCCTGACACAGCTGCCTGTTTGGAGGAGACAGGTACCAAACACTATGGAGGGGTGCCTTGTTGTCTGGCCAGCCCAGTCATGCTTTTTCATAGAATCATAGAGTGCTTTGGGTTGGAAGGGACCTGAAAGATCATTTCTTTCTAACCACCCTGCCATGGGCAGGGACACTTTCCTCTAGACCAGGTTGCTCAAAGCCCCATCCAATCTAGCCTTGATTGAATTGCTTTTTTTTGCTCTTGGAAAAAAAATCCTTTTGAAGACACCAAAATAACTTCTTCTGGCCTGGTGGTGGAGTAGGTCATGTGTGTCAGTAGTTTTAACTCTGACAGTGGAAGGGTTGGCCAATACCATGCCAGGAGATGACTTTAAGGGAAGCAGCAGTGATGTAGGCAGTCTTCTGAGTTGCTTTGAAGAATTTCTAGGATTTCACTGCTCTAAAACTTATAGCACTTCTGATTTTTAGCCTTAGTTAATTTTTGGCCAAATTTTGACCTTTTGTTCTTGTACCAGCTTTCATAGCCTGTCTTTATTTTCGGCCTTTATCTTCACAGTGAATTTAGAGAAGGCACCAACATAATCCCTCAGCCTTCATCTTGGAAGACTAAAGATGAAGACTTCTAACTTTCTCTTCTAATACAGGTTCAAAAATCCCCAGTTTCTGTTAGTTCTTCTGTTCTACACCTTAGCCTAAGAATATTCTTGTAAATCTTAGCCCAAAAGGACTGTGGGATTTTCTGTGATACATCCCTGTATATTTTGTCACTTCTACCAGGCTAACAAAAATGTGTTTATGAATATGTAGAGTGCATGCACACATGCATACTGCAGGTTTGACGTCTGGGAATTGTTATACATATCACATTTTTATACATATCTCTATTTTCTTCAGCAGTTTGATTTATTTTTAACTCTTTACTATATCAAAGAACACAAGTGACTTTGTAATTTTGGAGAGTCCCAAATCAAAATTACATATCACAGTTCATATAGAAAAGGCACCAAATACAGCTTTGGAAATCCCACTAATCCATGGTTTTCATCTCTTGGAAAAAAATACTTGCTGAAGTCATTTTTACCCCTGTCAGAGATGCAAGTGAAAGGAAGTGTTTCCGGGAAAGTTGGTATTTCAGAGATACAGAGTTTCAGAAGAATTAAAAAAGGTTACTCTTTTAATTGCAGAGAGTATTCCTGGTTTGAATGGTGGGGCATTTGAATATGGGTTTTTAGAAGCAGTTTTGGAAAATGAGAGCAGATAGAACAGAAATATGTTCATGAGCAAAGTGTAGCAGCCGCTGGAAATGCCCGTTTTCCACTGTGGTCCTGTGAGGTGAGCTCTTCCCAGCTGATCTGTGGTGCCAGAGCTACTGCCATGCTGCCCAGTGGGGGAATCCTTTTGTCTTGGTTCCCATGGGCATTATATAGGCTGCTTCTTAATACTGCCTCCAGTTGGAAGCTGAATACCACCCCACTGAACTCCAAAGATGATTTTCTTCCAAAGCTAGTCTCTAACAATAATGTTATTTAGTGTGTAAAAATACTATTTTCTGTCTCTCTTTTTACAATGCAATGGTTTAACTGGTGGCAAGTACACTGAAACCAGCCTGTGGCACACTTCAGTTTCCCAGAGAGATACTGGAAACATATATGGATTTCTGTTATGTACTGACTTAGAGCCGACCAAGTTCTAGCTTGTCTTGCCTCAATTCCACTCTGCTATTTCCTGGCTACCCACAAGTTCAGTTGGTAATTATGTCAAGGAGAGGGGACTTTGCCAAGTGGAAGGATGCTTGGGCTGTGTGCTGTTTCCTCAAATATGTTTATGACAGCTTTGCACTGCCAGACTATTTATCAGTGACTCTAGTCCCAAATCTTCCTATAAACAGAATGATAGTCATTTGAGATAACTAATCTCGGCAGTAAGGCAAAGACTGCTTTCTAAAGTTTTGCATCACAGGGAAGGTCCATTTGCTTCTATAAAACAGAAGTGAAGGCTTGTAATACACCAGTATCATACTCCTGATGATTATACCAAACAAGGAGCTCTCTTCAGCCATCTTCCTACTTTCCTGTGTTACGATTCCCTAGAACTCTCTAGGAAACTTCCAAGGCTGTAATATTGCCAAAAGTTCAATAGCTGTTAGACTGAGGAGGAGGGAATCCCAACTGATTGATATGATGTGCTTATTTCAACAGATTATGGCAGGTCTCCAGGGCCAAAGGTGTGAATGTGACCTTGACATGGTGTGGTGTTTAATGGTCAAGTGAGGTTTCAGAGTTTGAGCACAGAAATCTCTGACTGTTTGGGCATGTTGCCAACAACTTCCATTAAAGTCTCTGACTTATAAAGACCTCACACTATCACATAATACTCACTTTACCATACTACATTGTTAAAGATACAGATGAAAAAGAAGGGGACCAACTGAAGACATCAGAAAGATGTTTTATGGACAGATCTCATTTTGCTTCTGAAGTGCATTCTGTTTTCCTTTAGCTATGGAGGTTTACAAGGAAAATCCAGTTTAGGAACTTAGAATTAGCATTAAATATAGCATTAAAGATCGTCTTGTTGGAAGGCAAATTCACCCAAGATAGGCTGGAATAGTTACTGCTGCTTTTTTTAGAGAACCGTGTATTCTTGCTTGAAAGATAAAGAAAGAAAAAAGGCAGATAGAAATTATAAAAAAATGCTACTTCCATTGCTGTTTCTGAGAATCTTGGCAGCCTCAGCACGGGAAGAAGGCTGAACACAGCCTTATCACTCACTCCAAGACTTGGCAAATTAGGACCAGCATTAAGCTGTTCTTGACTGCTTTTAGCTGTCTTTTTGGTTATAAGCTCACTACAAAATTGCCAATAAAGTGGTGTTGACAGCTGGCTGGGCTTCCTTAGATGAAAGGAGAAAAGAGAGAATTAAAAGTGGAAGAGTCTTTCATTTTTGCTCAGAGCTAGGACTAGCATTCATAGTGCAAATTTTTATTTTCATAAATAGTTGCACTTAACAAACAAAACTCCATTGGTTTCCCTGAAAGTTTTTGTGTGTCAGGAGCAGGGAGGGAGCAGGATATTTTGGTCTGTCCTAGACATGGACTGAAAACAGGCAGGGGGGAGTATCTTCAGATGTGCATCTTCAGATGTACATCTTCACTGCATTTATGGACACTCCATCACTGAAAGAGTGGCCTGGCCTCAACTCAGCATCAAGCCTTAGGGAAAACTCTTGGGGAAGCCTGTCTTGTGTCACCAATGCATGATCAATAATTCATCCATTTGTTTGACATAGTCATGGTGTGGACAAGAGTCACAGTCTCAGGGACTGAGGCCGGGTGAGGCCTACCCTGTCACTGGAAGAGGAACAGGTCCAGTCCCTTCCCAGAAACTGTAGCGAGAAGATTTGTTGCATCTTTTATTCATTTAAAATGTTCATATTAGAATTAGGTCTTTCATTTTGTCCATATATTGATGAACTGATCCAGCTTTCAGTTTACAGCTGGCAAACAAGACTTGCCTACGTGGTCGAGGTTGAAATTGAATGGATTTCCTGGAGGTGGACGAGAAGGGAGTTTGTTCAATTGAGGGCACTGTGGCAGGTGGCTGCCACATTGCAAAGGAAATCTTTTTGTAACTATTAGAATAGATTTTTCCTTGGTGCTCTGCCTCTGCTTATCTTAAATCACCACTGTTAGGAGGCAAGCATCCAGCATCCGTCATGCTTACAGCCATGACAGTTTGACTTCATGTGCATTTTAAATTCTGTTTGTTGAGAGCTGTTTTCAGGCACCCAGTGGATTTCCTTCTCTCCAGAAAGTGGCTTTTAGATCGTCATGTGAGAGAAACAGGGCTGAAGATGCACACACACAATTTAATTTGATCAAATCATAATTTGACAGAGGAATAATGGATATAACATAAACTTTGATGACACTCAAATAAGAAGATAAAAATTAAAAATATGTGCCCGATGGTGCACACCTGCACCATCTCATGTATCTCTGCATACTCATTTTCAATGCCAATGTGAATATCACAGTGTGCATTTACAATGCCAGTTTGTATGTTTGGTTTCATTTACACAGGACTAAACCTAAAAATGACTGTCTATCTATTTGTCATCTTTCTATCTCCCTCTGTGCAGACATTCAGTGATGAAATGAATTGCAGAAATTTATGAGCAAAAATCTCATGCAAATTGGAATGGGTTATGCAATAAACATTTAACTGCATACATAGAAGTTTACTGGTGCATCATTGCATCTTTCAACACAGAATTTGAGGTTGTGAAACGTGAATAAACATTGTAATTGTGAAGTTTCTAAATACAAGCAGTTGGAGATTGATCGTGAGGCTTGAGAAAATGGCTATTTGACTTTTTCATGGAATTAAATAGGCTAGAAAGAAAAATCTAGGAATTACTGATCAACAGAACAAATTAAACAGATTCCTATGTTTAAAAAGCAATTGCTTGATTTAATCTGGCTACTGGTATACTGACTGTCAGAAGAAGATGAATCCAGACTCTTCTCATTGGTATCTTGTGACATGACAAATTCAAATGACAGTAAATTTCATCTGAAAATAAGAAAAAGTTTTTCTATGGTGAATGTAATCAAACACTGGAGCAGGTGGCCCAGTGAGGTTTTGTACTCTCCATCCATGGAGATACTCATGCTAAACATGGCTGTGAAAAACCAGCTGCAGCTGCCCCTGCCCTGAATAAGAGTGGGCCTGGATGTGCTCCAGATGTGCTTTCCAGCCTCTGTCTGAGCCTGATCAAGAGAATTTCTGTGCCCTGTGACTCATCAACACTGTACCAGAAAACATTTCCTTTGGGGCACTGTCTGAAAGCATTCTGGCTGCTGCTGTATGTTTAGAAGTTTGGCAGTTAAATTTCAGCTGGTTACTGGCTTCTGTTATGGTCAGTGTCAGTCTATGGAAGAGCCACACCTTCTGCATTCTGGGTGTTTAAGGTGGACAAGAACGTATTATCTTGGGAAGGTCTCTGTTCTTCTTTCATGACCATCTCAGACATAGAGGTCCTAGCTTTTAGATTCCCCCAGCTGGGTGATTCCTGCCACAAGTTTCTCTCAGTGCCCACTCAGCTATGATGTCTGCAAAATTAGCAAACACCTGGGAAAATACCAACCATCAATGCACAGTGCCAGCTGCACTTTCTCCCTGTGCAAAATGGGAATGTGTCACTGAGCCAGGTTTGTAAAGCATGTCAAGAGCTGACAACAGACATTCCCTGGGGGACTCTGGCTCTGTCTGCACAGCAGTAGTTCAGGGCAGCAGGAGCAGGCGCAAAAATTAAAAGTCAGTGCTGAGAACTTGTCCCTACACTGTGCCTGTTCCGGGGACTCACCAGACCCTGCCTTGTGGACTGAACACCTTTCAGCACCTGGAATATGTTAGATGTGTTCCTCAAGCACACCCTGCAGTTTGATTTTGTATGAAAGTAATCCAGTTTGCATGGTCCCAGAGCACTCTATGATGTTAACCAAGACATGTGAGAATAGGAGGGAAATTCACTCTCAAAGCACATTTGTGATCAGGCCACAAAAATGCAGGTATACCTCATGAAAGTTAAAGATCAAAATATTTAAAAATAAAAAAGAGCAAAAAATGACAAAGTGCATTGCTTTTATGTTATTAAGAGAATCATTTTAAGGCAAGTGATAATACAGTGGGAGATGAGTTTATCAGTACATCATAGAATCATGAATCACAGAATGGTTTGAGTTGGACAGGGCCTTAAAGATCACCTGGTTCCAAATCCCCCTGCCACAGGCTGGAATGCCTTCCAACAGACCGGGCTGTTCAAAGAGCCATCCAGCCTTGCTCTGAACACCTCCAGGGAAGGGGCATCCACAGCTTCTCTCGGCAATCTGTTCCACTGCCTCACCACCCTCAGAGTAAAGATTTCTTTCTAATATTGAATTTAAACCTACTCTCTTCTGGTTTAAAGCCATTGCCTCTTGTCCCATCCCTACATGCCCTTGTCAAAGGTTCCTTTCCAGCTCTCCTGTAGGCCCCTTAGGTACTGAAAGGCCACAATGAGGTCATCTCAGAGCTGTCTCTTCTCCAGGTTGAGCAGCCCCAGCTCCCAGCCTGTTCTTTTGGAGAGGTGCTCCAACCCTCTAATCATCCTGGTGGCCTCCTCTGGACCTGCTCCAGCAGGTTGATGACCTTGTGCAGAGGATCCCAGAGCTGGATGCAGCATTCCACCTTTTTTGATGCAGCCCAGGAGACATTTGAGACTCTGAGCTGCCTGTGCACCAGGCCATGTCCAGCCTCTCACCCACCAGCACCCCAAATCCTTCTTGACTGGGCTGCTCTTGATCCATTCATTGCCCAGCCTGCATTGATACCACAGGTTGACTTGATCCAGGTGCAGCACCTTGCACTTGATTTTCTCAAACTGCATGAGGCTCCTGTGTGCCCACTTCTTGTCCAGGTCCCTTTTGATGGGAGTGTCAATACATGGTTCATTCTGCCTAAAATGTAATTTCAGAGGTACAGAAATTGTTCAAGAAAAGGGATTAGATTTGATGAGTATTTTTGACAGAAAAGAGGAGGCAGTGAGACTTAACAAAGTCAAAACATTTCATTGCAGCAATTTTCTGAATACAAAAATATGTCATTTTCAGATATGATAAATGAAATTTTTCAACCTTTAATTCTGAAACAGTGTGTTCATTTAAATATATGATCTGAATTTTGTAAAATCATAGAGGAAGGTTTTAAACTGTACTAAGTATACCAAAACAGAAGCAAGGATTTGGTTTTAGTCTAGTGCATCTTACTGTGGCTTATCAAATATTTTTTCCTTTTTGCTGGAGCTGTAAAGAAAGAATTTTGGATGAATAACAGGTGTTTAAGTTGATCATTGAATGTATTTCCTATCCATACCACCTGGCAATTGTATGTGGCATTTATTCAGCTCTTCAAAATGCAACTGTGAGTTTTGGGGACAAGAGGATAATTTGCTTTAGGTAAATTTTATCAGTAATTTTCTATCTTCATTTCTTAAAAAAAAAAAAAATTAAAAAAACCCAGAGGATATGATATTCTGGGAAATTCTGCCTAGTTTTGTGGCACAGATTTTGACCGCATATGCTTATATAGATAATTGTGGCTTCTCTGCTCTTGTATAGCAGGAGTTTCCAGGAATGTTGCTGCATTTACTTGTGCACTGTGAGTATTCTCATACTATGGTTTTCACAGTTGCTACTGAATATTTGGTTTTCTTCTCAATAATGAGCTACATGGGCAGCCACAACTCAGCCATGGACTTCACAATCTTCAGTTTTGTTCCACTTTCATTGTAAATGCAATAAAGCTTTTATTCCAAGTGTATGCCTGTAATAAAATAGGATCAGTTTCCTTCCATCCTTTTCATAGATGTTGCCATTATTTTTTTGTGGCTAAAAGCTTGACCTGTGAACAGATCCACATCCTGCATCAGTCTGCAGATAGGTGGGTAAGCACCTGGCAGAGGAGTTTCTGTGTGCAGGAGCTTCCCCCCCATTTAGATGTTGCTTTTCACCATTGTTCACATCCCCTACCAGTTGCACAAAAATGGTGTGCAAGCACTCTATTACTAAAGGTGCTGTGCTGTGGATCCATCTCAAGGCAAGGGCCCCTGCTAGTAGCAATCTGGTGTCACTGCCTTTGTCTGTGGTGAGACCCAAAGCAGGCCCTCCTATGATGCCTTAAGTTTTACATTTCATGTTCTCCAGATTCTGTGCTGCCTAGGGGTGCAGTTCTGAGCCTCATATTAAGTGCTAGTAAGCGCTCTTCACAGAGTAGGTAGACAAAAAAAAAATACTTTTCCTGCTGAAGACCAAGGACAACAAGTACAACTTTCAGGACCAAAAGCATAAACTACAGTGGACTGAAGAGAGAAACAAGAAGGATGAGACCTCACAACCTGAAGCTGTAACTGGACAATTAAACCCCAATATGCAAATGGACAAAAACTTGTAAAAGTGTAAGACCTCATGACTGGTCATCCAGTTTTTGTGACCATTTTTGTCCACCTTGGGTGTAGCCCTGGTCAGGCTCTTGTCCTGCCCAAGGTGTAGCCTAGAGGCCTTTCAATAAATACCTACTTAATTCTCTAGCTCTGTCCAGTCTCTGTTTCATGTCAGCCTTCCCAAGGCATCACCTGTCACTCAGAAGGGGAAGTAGGAGGTGGAGTAACAGTTACACTCTTCCCTTACAGTGAAATGGATGGATTCACATATTGGTGCAATCCCTCTTCGTCACACATTATGTTTTCAGAAATACACAGAAGATGAGATTTCCCTAAAAATGCAAACAAGATATCACAGAAATTCACACTTACAGTTTGCATGACCTCTGCTTCTGTCTTGAATCACCCAGTTTATCCAGAATTGGAGGGCCTGGATCTCTTTGGGTGGCATGTTCCGTCCTGCCATGGAAGAGAAAACACTGGCACTCACCTGGCATTGTAATGTAGGTCATGCATGTTGCAGCACAGCAGCTGAGCAAATGTGAGCACTGCCAAATGAGTCTGTGGATGGTCTTGAGAGAAACAACAGTTTGCTTTATTGCCACCTCCCTCCCTCCCCTTTTTATTCATTTCCCCACCTCTCCAAATCCAATGAGGTATAAAACAAATTCCATGGCTGTCAAAAAATGTATTGCTTCTGTTTTCTGTTGGTGCCTACTCACTTCAGAGCCTAGAGAGTTTGGATATCTGCAGCATACACGAAGTTCAGACTCTGGCTCTTTGAAATATGCACTGCTTCAATGTCCATCCTTACCTCTGGATGTTATTGATCAATGCACAGCTGTTGATGGATTGTAGGGAGGAGATGCTCTGCTCTGTTTTAGGTTGGCCATATATGAGACTGAATTTCAAGACACTGAATACTTGGGGCACACTTGTGAGTATTCATATGTGAATGTGTGTTTGTGTGGGTCCAAGCAGGGATTTTATTGAGGTTTTTGAAGGGTTTTGAGTGTGGCTGACTCTGCATCAGTGCCGAACCAGAATGCTGGCTTTGCAAACCTCTCGAAAGCCCGGGGAGATGAAGCCACAAGTGATGGTTCCCTTTACTGGTAGGAATTGAGAAGACAGTCATATTAGTCAGATGACACTGTTGGCATGGAAGGTGTATGGTGCAGGGGCTCTGCTGTTTATATGTTTTAGTGATTTAATAGCATGTGGGACTCTTAGGGCAGATGACCTGTGAACAAGAAACTGAGGTGTCTTGGAGGAAAACAGGGATGAAAGCCAAATTCCTCATTGGTGCTCAATGGGAAGTAGGAAAAATGTTTGTACTGCAAGAAACCAAGTCAGTAACTCCATCTCCAAGTTGCTGTTCCTCTGCAGTTTAGAAAGAAGCTGAAGGAAAGGCAGAGATATGTAGTGCTCACGTGGTGTTGTGAGGACCTGGGAATATGTGCCATGGGTTGCTCTGTCATGAAGGCTTATCTTCACAGCACACAGTTACTTCTCCCAGGGTGCAGCAGAAGTACAAGCCAGCCCTGATAAGGGGAAAAAAAAAGCAGAAGTTAGCATCAAATGTCCTTTTTCATTTCAATTGCTTTCCAGGTTGCCATGCACCAAATTGTCTGTTTATTTGCCCCTGGAGCACTTAGTTCTAGTGTGTATGATTATATACTACTTTTTTGGCCCTGTTTGGAGACAAAGAGTGGGTGTGTTTGTTCTGGTAGCTTTAGGGTAAGAAATAGCAAAAGAGGTACCATCTCCTCTGTAGCTGGGGGGAAGGTGAGCACTGATTCTGTTATTACAAAACTCCATCCTGGGGTTTGCCGTCTCCATGCATGGACATGCACGAGTAAGAGGAAGAGCAGGGAAATAAATAAATGGCTACAGAACAGCAGAACTGAGCATGCTTAAATGTTTAATGTTATTTTCAAGGCAGCCTCTTTAATTTCACAAAGGACACTGCTGCTTGCATGTTCAAGGGTAATTCACCCATAAAACTTAGCCCATTGCCAGGATGCGATATGGATGTCACTTCCCAGTACACTACATTGCTTTGAAAATTATTGTGTCTTTATAGGAAAAGAAGGGAAAAGGTTTTGATTTGGGCGCTTAAAACTCTGAGAAATGTACTTTCAGTGAGAGAATAATCTTTTGACTCTCAGAAAACAGCAGATGTGAACCCAGCCACTGAACTTGCCTCCAGAGTGTTCTGGGACACAATGGAGCTATTTCTGTTAAAACTGTAAGACCATAATGTTTCCAGATCTTGTTAGAAACAGCAGAGAGGAAAGCTTAATTTTCATACTTGGAGAGAGCAGTTTTAGTTGGGTTTCTGGTGGCAGTTTCCTTACCTCCTTACCTCACCCATTATTCCCACAGGGGAGACTTGGAAGGCATACAGTGGAAAAGATGTTTATAATTCACTGCTGAGCCCCACAGAAATATCCACAGATTGGCATAATCTAAAATCCAGGGCCACAGCCATTTTCTTCTCCTGTCTCATACTGTCTCTTAGCCAAGACTGAGTCTTTCAAATCCTGTCACTTGAGATTGTATCATTCTCTCTGCTGACTTTCCCTTGAAAGGAGGGATGCTTCCTCTCCAAGTCCCCAGAAGCCAGAGGGGAAAGACAAGAAAAACTGGAAAAAATAGGCCATCTCCCCTAGATTTGCCCTCAAACCTAAAACAGACCTATAAACCACAAAGTTGGTGTCTTGGAAGATGGAGGGGCCCCTCAGGCAGAGCCATCGCCAGCAGCCAGGGATGAATGTGCTGGAGGGGTGCAGGGAGGAACCCATGGGCAAACCCTGTCTGCAGAGGACAGAGGGAGCTGCCTGGCACCCACAGCTGCCCCCAGCACTGCTTTTAGTGCAAAGGGGAGCAGCAGCTGGCCCAGCTCCTGGGAAACCCACACCCTGCATTGCTGCTCATCTATTGCTGTCTGTTGCTGTCCTCCCAGCCAACTGCAGCTTGTGCCCCGAGGAACAGCACAGTTCCCCCATGTTTTGTGATCTTATCTGGGGAATTCTGAATGTTTTCTTTTGATGGGATGGGTTGGTTTGGTTTGTTTTCTAGGACAGCACACTTCCTGAGAGGATCAAATGGAGATGCATCACCAACTGCATTTTTTCTTCCTTCATTGTTTTCTTCCAGTCCTTGTTTTCTCATTCTCCTTCTTTGTGGATAGATTTTAGGCATGATACTTAGTGACACTGAAAGCAATTTATGAGCTGGGAGAACCAGTAAACCACAGGAAACTTACTGCAATTTAGAAAAGACTGGGAAAGCAGGGAGGCAAGCAGCAACTGTTATCACAACTGATATAGGCTGCAGGACACAGCTGATGGTTTCTGTGGGAGAAGCAGGACTGTGAACAGATAAGATTCCATAATCATCAAAAAAAAAAACTAAAGGGAAGAAATCTTAAGTCCATAGGCGGTATTCAAGAGGATTTCATCATTGCCTGTTGGCTCACCCATTCTTGGGTTAAATAAGTCTGGGATCAGATGGAAAAATGTGCCACAGGGACATGCTTTGATTCTTTTCCACTATAACCAGTCTGCAAGATCTTGCGGATTTATTTCCTATATGAGAAGAAAAATAAATATTCAAGAGTGAATGGACCAATAGATACCAGGTCCTTAAAATGGCTGAGTTGTTTCAGTTTCTGGTTGCAGCTCATACACATCTGTGCTTCTCTGCCTGTACTTGGTACACGTCAAAGTAAACCTCTTAGTCCTGGTTCATCAAGGTGTAGATCATTCATTCCAGTGGAGTTGGTCAAATTACTGATTTTCTAACAGGCATGATCTTGAATACCTTATTGAAACAAGATTAATGTTTCACCTTTAGCACAGAAAATACATTGGGGAAAAAAATTAAGGAATTTTCCTCAGTTTTTAGAGAGCAGATAGGAAAAGCTTATTTCCTGCCAAATCAAAATAATACTATATCTGTAAAGATCCATACTCATATGCAAAATACAAGATAAGGATTAACTTGAGGGCAGTAACATGGCTGCTGGCATGGTCACCTGTGTTAGAGAAATTCTGTGGTGGGTATTGTCATCCAGGTGCAATGTCAATCACAGAAAAAGCAACAGAGTTACAAATATTGTATTTCATGTTGTGTCNCATATTGTGTCACAGAGCAGTGAAAAAACAGGGAGCAAAGCATTCCTGCATTTTCAACAGTATTAAGGGCTCTTGTGTTTTATATGGAAGAGGGAAGGGTACACAGTTAGAGGTTTGACATGGTTTAACTGGAGGTGTAACTTGGCAACCCCAGCCTACAGACACTTGTCTGGTTTTTCTCATCCTGTGGGGCACAGGAGATGAGACGCAATAACCTAAGGATCTCCACTGGTTTACTGAAACCACTTGAGCTCAGTTTGCACCAATGGGAGTTTCAAACTGTGAGCTGAGGAAACCTCTAGTCCTGTATGTGTGTGTGAGTAGTGTCTATTTTTTTGGTGTTAACTAATTTTATCATTTATCTAGAGAGTTTTCACCTTCAGACTCTTTATGTTCTCCTTGTGTCTGATGAAACCTTTCAGGATTTCTATCAGTACCGTTATTTTTGGTTTTCATACCAAAATCATGTTTTTTTTCCATATCGTCTCCCAACTTCTGTGACTCTCCTTGTCCCTCTCCTCAGCCCTATAAGGTTCACATTCAAACTATAGAGTTCCTGTGGAGCTTTTCTCCAAGTTCAGACCCTTTTCTACTAATGTTTTTGTTTCAAGGTATGGTGATCTACCAGTGGGTTAACTTATAGGGTGACTTATGTATTTAAGCCTTTAGCTCTTTGTGAAAGAGCCACCTCACCTGTAGAATGTCTGAGTTAATGAACAAGAAGTGGCGTGGTTTTTTCTTTATCTAGGAACCATTTCATTCATATTGGCTCAGTGTTGCCTGTCTTCCCCTCTTTACTAAGATGAGCAACAAGGAACTTAACAGTCAGAGAGGGAATGGTATCAGTTTGGTGTCTCCTGTAAAACCTCCGTAAAACTTTGGGGTAGTTAACAGTGCTAGTGAGTTTCTGGGAGAGTCTGGGTGCTGCAATCTCCATTCATGAAGCAGCTGCTCCTGTTCATGTTCACACACTGAACACATCGTGAATGATAAAGCAGTGCAGAGCTCTTCTGTGGAGTTCTGAAGTGCTGGCTGTCCCTTTCTCAGCCAGCACTGCAGAGATGTCTGCAGCAGCTACGTGCCATGACACGGCACAGCTGCTCCTCTGAGTCCTTTTCCAACTCCTAATGCTTTGTCCATCATTGCAGACAAAACCTACCCATGGAAGCCTTCAAGGCACAGCATTTTCTTAATTTCTGGTCTGTTGTTCTTTTTCTTCCTCACTTTCCCAAACAAATAAACCCCAAATCACTGAATGTATTGACTTGATGACATGTCTGGGCAATTATGTCACTAGTGATGTCACTGATGCAATACAGATACATAAATGCATAAAGCATGCTTTTCTGGCCAATTGCCCTGAGGAATATGCTGTGTAGATTGACACATCTAAAGGATGTATCAATTAAAGACCTAAACAACCTGGTGATAAAGGGATGAAGTTAATATGCATCTAGTTTAGCTTGCATTGGCCTTACTGAATTTCCCATCTCTTTTTTTGGTACAAGCACAGAATCACAGAATGTTAAGGGTTGGACTGGACCTTAAGGATCATCTTGCCCCAACCACCACTGCCATGGGCAGGGACACCTCCCACTAGACCAGGCTGCTCAAAGCCTTATCCAATATGGCCCAGTACACTGTCAGGGTTGGGTCATCCACAGCCTCTCTGAGCAACCTGTTCCAGTATCTCACCACCCTCACAGTAAAGAATTTCTTCCCAAAATCTAGTCTAAATTTCCTGGCTTTCAGTCTGTACCCATTACTCCTTGTCCTATCACTGCAGTTCCTGATGAAGAGTCCTTCTCTAGCTTTGCTGTAGGCCCCCTTCAGATACTGGAGGGTTGCTATGGGGGTCTTCATGCAACTTTCTCTGTAAGAAGCCGAGAGAGAGAGAGAGAGAGAGAGAGAGAGAGAGAGAATCATTTGGGATACATGGTCACAAGAAAATGAAGAAAGCAGCCAGTTGTCTCATTTCTTCGCCAAGTTTCTTGTCCATCTTTGGGTGCCATTTGGGCTCAGGCTAGATGAGTTTGGCCACCTTCCCTCACTGATGTTCTCTGCCCATCCTTGCTTCCCTGTGTCAATAGAAGAGCATCTCTGCTCATTTTAAGTTTCCTGGACAGTATCACCTCTCAGGCTGGGGCTAAGCCAGGCAATACACTAGTCCCTGTGCTCTACTGTAAGCATGAGTTCTTCTGTACAACTGCTGTTGGCCCAGATGGTTCTCCATCAACTACTAATGCAGCTAATTCTCCCAGTCTTCATGTAGAAGCTTTCCTTATCCAAACTAAATTTCAGTATGTTATTTTCAGACTGTTTGTCCACCCTGAATTGTACTCCTGTCCTCTGGGGCATAGGCAGCCTCCTCCAGTGTGGTATTACCAGGAGATCTTGCTTCTCTCCCTTTTAAAGCAAAGATCCATGCTTACCCTTTTCCAGCCGCTTCAACCATCTACAAGTTCTCAGGGATGACCACTAATGAGGCTGTTAATAACTGCCTCTGTAAGCTCTCTAAGTACTTTTGGATTGATTTCCTCAGACTCGCGTGATTTAAGAGGATCTGTCCACTTAAGTACTTTCTAACCTGATCTTTCCATGACCCAAGCTGAGGTCATTCCCTTTCATAGGTACTAGTTGTTATAGAAACATTATTGCTACTGACCTTTTTTTTGGAGCGAACATTAATACAAGCAAGACATTAAACACTTTTAACAGTTTTGCTCCTCTTCAGAGAGGAGCTTGTCTCCAAAAGAGGAGGCTGTTCTGAAACCCGTGGCTGGCAGAGGGCAAGGTCTTGGGCCAGCCTTTCAAGCAGGTTTTTCACTGTGATTAAGCCTTTCAGTTAAATGTTCTGGCCCAGCTGACAGGGCAAGCCCTGAGATGTGTGCCCCATTCCTCTTCTCACACGGCCAGTGTTCCCAGAGCAGGAGCAGGGAGCAGACGGAGAACTGCTCTCTTCCCACTCGCTGTGGTATGGGCTGTCCCGCAGACTGTTTGTTCAGGTGGTGCTGGATTATCATTATCAGACCTCACACTATAAAAAACTGAGTTTCTATGCTTTGAATTAAAAGAATGATGACATGACAGATTAACTTTTTCCTATTTCACCTCCTGCATGTACCTATGCTCTTTTCCACAACCTCCATCTAATAACAATAACAATAACAACAGAAAACAAAGCAAATTCACAGCCCATGCAGGAAACTGCTCATGAGCCGCACACTCAGTGTTATTTTTTGTGTTGTGCTTGCCAAAACCAATATGAGTCTGCCTCAGGGATGTGAAAATATCTCGAATTTATTTGAAATGAGTATTTTCTGTGGCTCCTCCCTCCTCTTGCCATACCATTTTGATGACCAACCCGTCCATAAAAGTTTTCTGCAAACTCTTTTCTGAGGGAACAATGTGCAACAATTTCAGCTTTGCACAGAAAGGCAAAGGGTTGCCTTGAAAACCAATACTGTTGTTGACCAGTTTCTGGATAACAGCATTCATTAGTGCACTCCTTAGAAACAAGCAAGGTCCTTTCTGCAGTAGTTGTTTCTTGGCTGATTAAACTGAGTGTGTGTGTGTGTGTATCACCTCCTCAGTTCCTGGGAATCCAAGAGGCAGCCCTCAAGTAAGTGGCAGGTAGAGAAACACAAAGTCCTGGTCCTGTGTTGTCCTCGCTGAGCTGGGGATGTGGGTGTTTGAAGGACAGACTCTGGCCACTGTGATGTCAAACATGGCCATGGCTTTGTACAAACTGAGTGTTGGACCTGCAAGATTTTTCTGCTCTGTTTTCAGCACTGTGCCTACGCCCACCGCAGTGTTTTAAACATGGCAGGTGGATTTTTTTTGCCAGTGGAGAATTGGAGAGCAGAATCTGATTGGAAGTGCATGGTGGGCATTGACAGGTTAATTTATCATGTCAGCCTTTGATGGCCACAGATGTTTCATGAAGGTCATCATAGAAGTCAGAATTCTTGCACCAATTCTCAGCAGATTGGCTGCATCAGTGCATCAGTGTTTTTTTGCCAACACTGTTAGTCAAGGACTAGAAATTTACTGTGGTTATTTTTTGTGGTTACTTTTTATAAAACAATTTCCTTTCCAAATTCTTAGCTTTATTTGGTGTAAGCTTTTTCCTTCAACCAAGAAAGCTAAAAGTATTGTGATGATTAGTGAAATTCACTTAACTTGAGAAATTGATGAGTTTCAGTGACTAAATGCACCCTAAGAGAAAGGCACAGTAGACCCAACATGATTTATTAACATGATGGTCATCCTTTATCTAAGAAGAAGAGGACCTGTCACAGCAAAAGTGTGGGGTTTGCCTTTTGTAATTTGTCTTTAAAATCACATAATTCTGAGTTGTTTCATTCTTGCTGATTCTTCTGGTGGTTGCCACTCACCAGACCACTGTGAAGATCCCTTGTGAAGTTCTGAATAGAGCAATTATGTGGTTCTCAGTCAACTCCAGTCTGGGAGAATGGAGGTGAGGGCATGGCCAAAAGAGGGGATGCTTTTCCTCATTGGCTGACAGGACCTGAAACCCTGGGACAGCAATTCAGTGCTCCTGGAGTAGCCAGCTTTTCTAAACCCTCCTCATGCACTGGTGGCCAGAAGACAAATGGGAGCCATTACCTTATGTGACAGAGAGCATGAGCTTCAACTCAGGTTCACAGGGACACAAATGTTAGGTGTTTATACAATAAGTTACAAACATATAAAGTGCAGTGGTTTGTTTTGTTTTTTTTTTTTTTTAAAAATGGTGTGGACGTCAATTTGGACAGAGACCAATTTGGACAATGACCTGTCCCATTTGCCCCTTTTACAGCAGACAGACATTTTTGGGAACTACAGTCAGGACAGGTTGATGCGCAGTCTGTGTTGGCTGGAAAATAAATGGGTTTGTGAGCACAGGGTTGGGGTGAGTTTTGTTCCACAAAGCCTTCTTGAAGTAAGATAGTCAGGACAGGCATTTATGTCAACTGAGAAATAACATCTGAGAGTACATTAAACTTGAGATCTAATAGGAGAGGGAAGGTTGCTAAACCTGGCAGAACTGGAGGCTGGAGTTTTTTACCCTGTTCAGACTAAGTGAACTCAAATGTGAGCTCAAAATACAGATTTCTGTTACAACGGTAATGTAAGCTGTAGACATGCATGTGTGAGATGCATGTGTGAGAGAAGAACAGGTGGGTTTCTGTGAAACACGTTTTGCAGTCCACATTTAGGACTTCTGCATGTGATCTGAACCCTTTTGGGTAGGGCTCACCCTATTTCAGTCATTCTGCCTTTGCTCACTCACTACAACAGTAGCAGTTGCTCCTGCTTACAACATGCCTATCTGAAACACACTCTCTGCTAATCCTGTCTGAGATCTGGCTTCCCAGATCATGGAGTGCCTGCCTTTTTGTCCCCTCTTAGCAGTGGAGATGATTCCTTGACAGGGTGAGTGGATGTTGTGGCTGCCCAGCTGGCTCTCTGAGGAAGCTGTGGGGCCATGTGGACAAGCCTCAGCCTCCCTACAAGCTTCTGTGTTTAGTTACCCATGCACGAGGCAAAGAAGCGGGTCAGTAATGGGTACCAGATGGGGGTTTATGTGTTTAAACAAAGACACATTCTGGACAATCAGAAACAACTGAGTGGCAGTTTATGCATTAAATCCCAATTTAACAGCAGTGCTTGCTCGCTGACCTAGAAGAAACAGGGCAGAGAGCCCTTTGTATTGCCCTGATCAAATGATTCCCTGTCATCCCTGCTTCTGACAGCAGGGCATGTGTACATAAGGTGAGGGTGTATATAGGAGCTTGTGGAAAGCCTTCCTTTCAATGGAACATGGCTGTGGTCAACTAGTTTTAGAGTCAAGCCAGGTTTTGGCCACAGTCATGTTCTTGTATGTGCATCTCCCTAGACTGTGAGAGGGGGTGTTATTACATTAATTTCCACTGCTGTGTCTCTGCTGCAGTGTGTTTCTATCCAAACTCTTCACAGTACATGAGTGATTGTTATGGATCCTGCCACGGAAGACAGCATTAGTTTAGTTGTAGCTAAGCACTGTTCATATACATTTCTGTAAACTAAGTTGATTGAATGGAGTATCTATCCTGTGCTACTGGGGGGATGTCTGTTGAATGCAAAAAAGAAACTGTCAGAATCTCCAGAGGCTGTAACCTCTTGTGTATACTGAGTATCTTATTTGACTGCATGTACTGATGCACTCTGCAGTTAGACACTTGATACAAATAAAAAAAATATCAAGAGAGTGGTAAATTCCTTAACTTAATCTCTCAAAAGCTGAACAATAGCATTTAACTTGAACTCTGTCCACTTGGATTATGGTAATATAAACTTCCTCACATATTATTCTCTAATAATATAACCTGTCAGCACGTGTTTCAGTCAGCAAAGATAGTGTATTATTTTAAAAAAACAACAGTTCTGTCAGTAGGAATTGAACATGCTGATCACTTTGCAGGACTACATTTCTCCTTTAACAAGTGGAAACCAGTGTTTTTCCCCTCAAATGCCCAAAATTAACCCAAGCATTTCTAAAGAGGAAAAGAAAGAAAAAAGAGTGGTCCCTTGCTAGCATGCTAAAGTTTGCTTAGCTTGAAAGGGAGTCACCAGAATGGTAGAGGAAGCTCTCAGCTCCTCTGTGCTTTCTCATCAGTAGAGGAATTTCCTTCAGAATAGGAAGGAATGCCTTTTCCCTTCAGTGGTTTGTGTGTTTTCATAGAGTTTGTCACACAGGATTTTTTACATTTGGCTACACAATAAAAGTGTTTTCTCCACTGTAACTGTACCAGACCACAGATGTTTCTTCTGCTCAACCTGACTCTCTTCATTACTTTGTTGCATTTGTGTTGGAGAAGAGATTAAATGGATTGGCTTCCCTGTTGGCTCACATGCTGGATGTTAGCATCTGTCTTGATTGTGTTAAGCAAAGATGTTTCTCTGTTTCCTCAGAGTTTGAAAAGAAATGGAGGGAAAGGATGCTCATTCTTGAAGTGTATGTGTATTGGTGTTGGAGCTGCAATTCCCAGGCAGCAGCATCTGTGAGGAGGAATAAGGAGAAAACATTCCTTTGAAATAAGTTCTCTCCAAGGGAAGGAAAAGGAAAATACCACTCAGTCTGTATCCGTTAACTGTATGGGGCAAGCTATATATAGAGTGTGGTTAAAACTGGCCATGTGCTATTGTGTACTAGGGAGGGCCAGCCAGAGAAAATACCATTACAGCATTAGCAGGATATCCAATGGAGCTAATAAACCACTGGTGGAGCATCTCACCTAGATGTCAGGTCCCCAGCTGAGGCCCTTGTGATCATGAAAAACATATGGGTAGCTCTTTCCTCTTCTGTGCTTGTTTTTGCCAACACCATGCTCCTCACAAGACAAAATGCACAAGTTATGCCAGGATTTGAGAGAGACAGAGGTTGTGATATTTCTGGTCCAGTGAGAAGCAGGAAGTCTTAGTTTCCTGTTTCCTCAGCAGTAGGAACCTTCTCTTTTTCTTGTGGCTTCTTGCCATCTGTTTGGTGGTGGGTTTTTTTGGTTTTGTTTTGTTGTTGTTGTTGTTGTTTTGTTTTGGTTTTTGTTTGTTAGTTCATTTAGGGTTTTTTGGTTTTGTTTTTGTGGTTTTGGGGGGTTTTTTTGTTTGGTTTTTCCCCTGACCATTATTCTTGTACTTTGTTTCTTTTTCACTGTAGCCACCTACAAATAAACTATAAATCCCTTTTCTTTCACTGACCAAGAGCCTTGTGAGCTCAGCATTTGAAGTTGGGATACTGTTGCAAATCCTGTGATATTTGACAGATGTCTGTGTGCTCTAGCTTGTGCATTTATGATGAAGATCTGTGATAAAGTTACATTCCAGCTTTTAACATGGATATATGGACCATGCATGTTGCAGCCCTCCAGAATGCAGATGAAATGCAGAACCTACAGTGTTTTTCCAACTGCAGGTTTTCTGGCAGTGTAGTTAAGATGCTCACAGTACTGTCATTCCTCTCTGCTGGATCATTTGCCCACTCCCTGTTGCAAACTGATTCTCTAATAAGTATGGACTTTGGATTTTTCAGTGTGATCATGCTCTTCATCTGACTCACAGCCACAGAGGCAGCTGGCCACAAGCAAACTATCCCTTGCCAAGGCCAGTCTGTCTGTGGGTCCAGAAATATCCATGCACTGCCCTGGCTGTTACCTTGACTGCTTTTCCAAGACCCATAGATGTCACCTGACTTCTTGCAGTCATGGTGTTGCTGCAGTGTCAGGAGATTATTTTGTAGAGAACCTGAGCTGAGCCCCTTGGTTTATTGCTTCTGCATGTGGTGATGGCATCTCTAGAAACCCCAGACCTCCCCAACCCTTTCCTTTCCTTCTCTGGGGGCCTGGATAAAGAGCTGAGTTTGACCCTTCCCAGAAATGAGTGGCATTCCAAATGAGATTTTGCACAGGGTGGATAACAGGTTTGAGGTGTTGCATTTTACCCACTTAACTCCCAGAACACCAGAGCCACAGCCAAGCTGAAACATGAACCACAATCAAGCATCACACTTGGGTGAGCTCTGTCTCAGGGTTAGTTGCAGGCTACAGTGAGCTTTGCCCCACCAAGGGAGGTATGTTTAAGACAAAACAAAACAACTTTTTGGATCACTTGTCAATTAGGATCATGTGGAAAGGGGCAACGTAATAACACGGCAGAACAACTTGTCAGACCTGCAATTACCATCACTACATGCTACTTAGCTCTCTTTATAGACACATAAACACATTTCAATCAGCCAACTCATTAGATAAATCATGACTCCTATATATACAGCATAAAGATTTCAGGCTGCTGAATACTGCTCACCATTATTCTTAGTTTATGAAAACAAAAGTCTTAATTATGCTGCCAATAACAGCATCATTAGCAGCCAGATGTTTTCTCCTTAAATTAAAACACACACAAAATAGATTGTTTAGGGGATTATCTGAAGCAGAGGTACACTTAAGGAAGTTGGCATTGAAATATCAGGCTCCTTACAGGTCAGGATGACATTGGGAAGACTTGGAGGAGCTCTGCAAATCTGGCATCCCACCTACATGCTGTCCATAGCTGTTTCTCAGCATTGTTTGGAGTAATAGAGTCATCTGACAGACAGGAATCTTATGTCATCTCCCAGGACACCTCCACATCAGTGCAAAAATCCAGAGCCAGGGCATGGGGCTGCTGACTTTCACACCATCCCTGTGGTGTTACACTGTTGTTAAATGTTCATTAGTCCTGTATCAGCTGCAGTCCTAGTGTCCTGGTCTGGGACCAGGGTTGCAACACTGTCCTGGGCTCTCAGGCAAACTGCTCATGGTGAGCAGCTGTTCTTGGCATTTCTGGACATCAGGAACTCCTGGAAAACATCCACTGCGCACAGAGTGATGCTGGGTACTTCTACCTCCACATGCAGGACATTTTCCACCTACCTCTTCCAAATCTATCCATACCATCATGTGGGTATTTGAAGGAGGGAGGAGAATGTTTTAGCTCTTCCAAGAGCCTAGTAGTGGACCCTCAAAACCTGGAAGATGGATCCTTGTTGTGCAGTTTGTGACTGAACTGCCAGAAGGCAGGCACGAGCTCCATCCTTTCTGCCTCCTCTCCATTCCCCATGGCTGCTCCTCTGTGCAGTTCCTTGTGCAAAAGTGCCAGATTGCAGTCCCAGAGTCCCACGTTCTTCTGCCCACCCCTGGCCTGAGGGGCCCCACCTCCCTCCAAAGCCACCCTCTGGGTTGTTACTGTGGGACAAGGCAAGGGAAGAGAGCTGAAACACAGCTGGTTGGACCCTGGCAGGACCCTGCACTGCTACAGGTGTGGAGGGCCTGGCTGGAGTTGGCAGCATGGGTGGACAAGGTGTGTGCTCTCCTCTCCCTGATTTATCACTCCTGGCAGAATGGTCACAGTTGCTGTGCTGGAGGAGCCGATATCTTGATTAACAGAGCAGGAAAGAAGCAAGTGACAGACCCCCCTTGCCCTGCATCTCACCAGGAGATTAGGGACAAGTGTGTCCTTTGGCTGTGCTGTCCCTGTCCCCCGGGGCACACATTGCACAGCTAGAGCTGTCCCACACCCCTCTGAGAAGGGGACCCTTACACTGCCGTGGCATGGTGACAAATTATTTGCATCAACTCTATTTCTCCTCCATCTTTTCCCTCAGAAGCAATTGTTTACTTGTCTGCATTGGCTCTTACATGGTCCAAACTTCAAAGTAAGGCTGCAAAGAACAATTTTTGTATCTGATCTTTGTGGTGTAGGCTATTTTCCCCACTTGCACATAAGAGCACTTGCAATTTGATGATTTATCTTTACACCATTTCTGCAGCAGACATGGTATTTCTCCTGGTCTTTTCACTTAAGGCTATCACCAGCTCATTTTGCTATTTACCAAATTTCTTCTGTTTTGACAACATCTTTTTGGCATTGCACAATCCATGTGAAAATTGCAAATATTTTTAAGAGCATCCCTTCCTGCTTCTTGCTATGTCGCCTTTTAACGCTCAGCTTCCTTTTTCCTTCTTCCATATCAAAATATTTACAGCCCATGTTTTGCCATCATCAGACTGTATGTTTTTGAATTCCGTTTCAAAATTAAGGGCAGGGAAAATTATGATCATTTCCACATTAGTCACTCCATCCAGTTTCTTTGGAGTGATGAGTGAATCAACACCCATTCTGACTTACTGTAGGGGTAAATATGTGTAATTTGAGTGATTTTTGGTTGCTTGATAAAATTGTTTGTCGCTGTGTGGTAATGCAAAATGTGGGGATGTGTGAGGAAATACTTGCAGTAGGCACATGCTTCTTGCCTTTGGTCTCTGCCAGTTTCAGTTTTGCAATGCCAAGTTTGATGACAGCCTGCCTTAGGATGTAAGCAGGCTTAGTAAAAGGACCTGTAGACAGTTTTGGAGGCACCATCCCTGCATCCTGTAGGGCTGCATGTTATAGGCAGGATTTATTTTGCGCCCTCCCTGTTCTGTTTGCTGAGGTGTGGCTCAGTGAGAGGATGGGATATGTCAGCAGCAAATGCCACACTTCAGCTCTGCAGTGGGAGGGGTCTCCTGTTTGGCAGCATGAGTGTGGCAGTGGCATGGATGCCAGCTGTCCTTGGTGCAGCTGGGGCTGGCACGTCATGGCCCTGGAATATCCAGGGAGCATGGTGCACATGGTGAACCCCCAGGACAGGCATTGCTGCCATCAGGATGCCTGACTGTTCAGAGGAAGCATGGAAGTGAGAAAATTTTGAGTCCTGGCAGGAGCTTGTATGGCAACAAAAGATAAGCTCCCCGGAGAAGATGGGCCAAAAATGAAAATAAATTTCTCTGGGTGTTTCTGTGCTGTCAGGTTGGTTCACTCCCTGCTTTGCCCTTGGGCATGGCTCTGCTCTTCACCCACGCTGTAGGTATGAGTGTTTGCATTCAGAGCTCCAGTCAGAAACAAGCCAAATATTTCTCTTGGCGGAGAAATCTCTGGACCCCACATCGAGAGCAGTCATGAACCAGCACACACCCTTTGGCCCTGGGGTGGGGGCTGACTCATGGCATGGAGGATTGACTAGGACTGAACTTGCCACTGATCACCAGGGCTTTTGTGCAAGGCTGGTGCACAACAGCATCACTGAAGATGTTAAAAACCTGGCACAACTTGGTTGCAGCAGGTCTGCTGAAGTTGTGGGTTCATTATTCAGTCGCCAGCACAAAAGCTGTGGCTGCTGCTCTGCTGGTACTTGCTCATCTGCTTTCTGGGACAAAGCCTCTTCCAGTGGCTGAGGATGCAATCAGACACAGCAGAGGAGTCAGGCTGATTTTATATTTGCGTTTCAGGTAGACCAGGGGGCTGAAACCCTGCCAAATTAGCAGCCCTATCTTTTGAAAGAGGTAGCAAAAGACCTTGGACTTCAAGGCGTGGCTTTCATATCTGAGGGCTTTTCTAGTGACTTCTTAACTAATTGACTTGACTTCGGTGGGGAGACAGCTAGTGGTTGGAAAGGATTAAAATGTTAGAAATGAACAGCTTTGAAGTGGCTCAAACCCTATTAAAATTTGGATGGCAGATTTCTTTCTAATGGTGTTTTTTAACCGCTACAACCTGGTAGGGTGAGCTCTTCATGCAAAACTTTATGGATAAAAAGGAGAGTCTAGGTGAGTGAAACAGTCTCAGGTCTGCTGCCACTCAGTCATTTGATAGCTGTTGGGTACCATGCATAACCCACATATCCCACTGATTTTGTTTTGAAGAGAATATTTTGTGTTATGGGAATATTTTCCTTTTATCGTATTTCTGATCTGACATAGCATGACTCCACTGTGGTGGAGCTAAATACTATATCATTTTCCATGGCCAAATGAAGCTTGCTCAGAGAAACAATCTGCTGTAGAAATTACTCCAATTAGGATTTTCTGCAGCAAGCAAACAGTGAGGCTCTAAGCGAGACTGTGGCAGATGATAGCCTTTAAGTAGAGGTCACGGGAATTTTCCAAAAGAATGATTTTATCTTAGAATATGCTGATTTTTTCAGATGTAAAACATCATATGGAAACAGGCTCCTTTCAGCTAATTTTCTGTCAATCACCCCAAGCTCCAACATGACCTTGCCTGTCAGGCAGGTTTCAAAACCTTCCTGCCAGCCAGCTTTCCTCAGAAATCTCACAGGCTTACTGCCAGCTTACCTCCCCAGGGACTTAGAAAACTGCCTGAAAGATCATCAAAGTAAAGACTGCAGGGGCTTTTAGGGTCCTCAGCTCAAGAAAATCCCTACTGAATTGTCTACCCTAAGGAAATGGACTTTACCATTCCCAGACTCCCAAGCCAGGTGGCTCCTCTGGCATCTTCATTGCCACTATGGAAGGAGACTTGGTGTCAGACCTAGCCCTTCACCAAGGTCTCCAAGGGCTCTGGAGCTTCCCTCTTGGTTTGAGTCCCCCATTCAGTTCATGGTCTGGAATGTCCATGGTCCTGGTGTCATTTCCACTGTGGCGCTACCAGAGCTGTGACTCTCCAAGGTCCTTAGTGTTCAAGCAGTTAGCTTGGCTGTTGCTGGAAATCTGGGAGACGTGTTGTGCATCATGAATGAAGTTATTTTGGACATTTCAGTCCCCTGAAAATGTCCATCATTTGTCTCTTTGCCCATGTTAAAATTTGAAAAAGCCTTTGGCTGTCTGAAAGCGTTCACGGAGCATGTATTTGGTTTCTCATGCTGATCCATTTATTAGACCTGGGTTCAGCTAGTATGTGCAGGAGCACAGTTTTAAGTTCAAGAGTAGCTCTGCTGAGAGAGATCAGTGTATACACTAACTTAACACCTGGCTTGTGCTGAACACTGCCCTGAACTGGGCCTATGGGACTAAAGTGTGTTTTCTACAGATCACAGAGTAGGTCATAGTTTCCTCGGGGGCATTTCAAACCAAGACCTGACGGCTAATGAAAGGCAAATTGTATTATTCTAATTTACATGGGCGCTCAGCAGCAGACCTCTGACACATGTTCAAGGAGATCATGTCTGGAACTACTTTTAATCAATCATAACTCCTGCTGGCATGAATCTGTAACAGGAACAACTTAATTAATTCAGTGCAAATGAACTTTACAGCTACCACGTAATGAGAACAGACATTATATAGCTATTCTTCATATAGCTGTGTGGACTCATGTAAAAGCCTACACAATGCACTAGGTGCTTGTGTACAGTCATAATTTCAGTCAACCAGAAAATGACAGAGCTCTGGTCTGTGCTGAGTGTGTGTCTGCACCTCAGTACCACATCTGCATATTTTATGTAGTTCTCCATCATAGCAATAGATTAAAATCTATTCCTATTCTAAACCAAAAGTTGAAGGTATTCCCATAAATAAGATTAATTTTGTGGTTTTCTCATCTTCTTTCACAACACTGTGTGTTCTCAATGGAAAGGAACTTGTAGGGAGCTCCAGAAAGCCTCCATAGGTGAGGATCAGGGAGGGGTTCTACAGTGATGGCCTGTGGATGCACCTTTTACACATCAGTTTTACCTAATTTTGGAAAGACAAAGGGAAGGGTGGGAAGAGGAAAAGGGAAGGGAAGGGAAGGGAAGGGAAGGGAAGG
>VYXD01002324.1:107901-145493 GCA_013397195.1 Hylia prasina
GGAAGGGAAGGGAAGGGAAGGGAAGGGAAGGGGCTAAAAAGTGAAATTAAAACCCTAAATATGTATAACAGTAGATGGGAAGCTCTCACATTTCACCATCATTTCCAAGGTGGATGGGACTGGCACTTACCCAGCCCCTTTCTGCAGTCCCTGTGCCATTAATCCAGGTGCCAAGCAGAAAGGACTTGTTAGCCTTTCTGGTAGTAGTTTTTCAAAGGTGGTTTCCAATCTTACTATAAATAATCTAGGGGACATGGTAGTGCATTTTGTCATGCCCTCTCTGTGTTAACACTTTACTGGCTTTGGTCACAGGGCTATAAGAGACTCCTCAGAAACACTGGCAGAGCCATTTCTGAGTGACCCTTGGCACAGAAGCAGAGCTGTTGCCATCCTTTACATAGGAAAGGTTTATTCTGCTCCGAGGGCATGGGAAGCCTAAAGCTGTCACCATCCTCTTTTTGTCAGCCGTTTCTCATGGAAACACTCCTGCTGAGGTACACAGGGTATTTCTACCAAGAGGGTTCTTAGCAGGTTTGCCAGTGCTGTGCAGGCTCATGGTAATGACAGAGACATCAGTTAGTGTTCAGAACATTATGCATGACCTCAGCCATATGAGTTCAATTGACTTTAGGGAGCACAATCCTGTGAAAATTACTTTCAGGCTCTGTGTGTTCCAAGCATAAGGAGGGGTCCATGTTTTTCTGTGATTAATTGCATGTTTACAGTTTTACTGAACAAAACCTGGCTTAACTTTGTGATAGGAAAAATGTCTGCTGAACAAAAGAGTCCAATTAACACAGCCCAATTAAAACTTTAAAAGAAATAATCTTCTGTTAACAAACACCAGATGTACTTGTCAGGGTTATCTCACTGCTGTTACATAAATCATTTATAAGCTCTGTTCATCTGAGCACTTACTTGGTAGAGAGTACTATTGCAAGATTGTCTTTCTAAATATTATGCCAAAAATAACCACTTTCCTGATCCTGAAACTCTTAAAACATCAGATTCAAAAAGAGGGAGAGATATTGGGAAGGAAAGCATACTTCATGTTTCTTTAATACAAAATGACCATTTAACCTATTAAACAGGTTGAATAAAAGACATTTTACTGCTTAGAAAAATTAGAAATGTTCATTGTATAGCATTTTACTGCTTTGGGGTGGAAAATTTAGTTACTCATCTGCTAAAGCAGCACATGTGTGATAACTAGAATTGATCTGCCAACAGAGAGATGGAGGAATTTTCTAAGAAATGTAGACCAGAGCCAAGAAGATCAAATCCAGTGACAAAAAAATCAGTGATTTACTGTAGCCTTTTTGCACCCTGAGCACATTCATGTTAGGGGGGTACAGAGTTGCAATTTCCCCTTCCAGGATTTTCCAGTCCTCTGAAAAAGGTACTACTAAACAAAGAGACATGTCACTAAGATCCTCTATTTCCTCTATTCTTTCCACGTCACACAAGGTCCCAAATGAGCAGTGCAGTCATCCTTGGCATAAGCCATCAGCTGCTTTCTGAAGGAAGGGGAGTACCCATGTCACTGTTTCTCAGCTCAGCCCAGGAGGTAGATGACCAGTGTTAGATCAGATGAATTTGAATATAAAACCCCAGCTCACAAAACTGGGCCTTCCTTCAGTCAGTTGCTGAATGCTTGTTCAAATGTGCAGGGTGGCAGTAGGTGTCAGTGGCAGTCATTTCTTTTAGAGACTGAGGTCCCCTCTGCAGTGGGCCAGTGTATTTTGATGGGATTTGGTGTGTAGTAACAAGGCTCTGAACACTCTGCCCAAGTCAGCCCCATCGCTTTGGCCACAACTCATCAGTTGCTCTGCTCTGCTTGGGGGGACTTTTGTGGAAACCTGAGTGAGGATGAAGAATTGTTTCTGGAATGATACTGGGAAATGAAACATACAAGGTCTCTGTGGTCAGAGAAAATGTGTTCTTGGGTTTCCTTATCTTGTGCAGCTGGGCTGCACAAATCCAGAGCAGACCTCTTCAACTGACACCTCCTCCTGCTCTTAGCTTGGGCTCCATGCCATTTCCAAAAGTTTCACTTAACTGCCCATCAGCCTGAAATCTTCTTTAAAGATGAGAAATACCAGATTATCTCACCTCCTCAAGAAACTGTTACAAGAATAAAAAACAGTAATTGTCCAGAGTGTGTGAAGTTTCTTTTTCCTGTGTATTGTCTGAGTTCTTGCCTGCTGCTGCTGCCCCTTACATGAGTCCTTCACTCTGTTTTGTCCCCCACCTTGATGGAGTGGGGAACAAGACCAAGTTTTGGCCAGAGATGGTTCAGGGTGCAGATGTCATTTTCCTCATCTATGTCTCTATTCTCAATTTGCTTGACAGTAATAGAGCACTGTTTTATCCATGTGAACTTTGTCCTTTAGGGGAAAGATGACAATGGTTTGAAAATTATTCTGTGGCTTTACATCAAGGCAGGATTTCATGTGACAGTGTCTTTTGATGATGCATGCCATAATCACTTGATTTTTTTTTCCAGAGTATGAAATTACATTATCCCTCAAGATTGGGAGAAAAATGTATTTTCCTTAGTGGTTAATGCTGATCCTCGTAGGATGGGGGACAAAGGGACTCAGTTCAGGTCACAGGTATTTTCATGCAGAATCTTATCAGCAAGACAAGCTTTCCTCCAACCAAATATATTGAAAGGCATTTTACATCCTTCCAGGAAGTTAAAAAAATACCTTGGATGACTCTTGCTTTAAAAAACAGCCAGAGTACCTTGTGCTGAAACAAGGACCTAGAAGATTGAACAGCAGCCTGAATGTGGTGATTGGTTTCCCTTTTTGGCAGAAATGGAGATACTGAAAAATTTTCTGATCTTGAACAGTGAATTGAGAGGAAAATCTGGTAGAGAGTCCAGGAGAGAAAGGTGAAGTTGAAGTTGGTGGGAGGCTGCTGAATGGGGAGGGAATTTCATCCAAGAAGCCTGGCTTTTCTGTACCTCAACCTTTTCTCACCCTTCTGTATTGTGCGGTTGTGCTTAAGTAATTTTCTAGTGTAAGCTTATGATAATTTAATTCCTCAACATTATTAACTAATTATAGCCTGTTATTTTAGATGACTGATGGATTAATTTAAGTTCAAGTATGGAGAGTGGTGGTGTTCTTTATTCTACATGGTACTTTTCCAAAAGGTCATGGACAAATATATTTGTTCCTGATGTTCTCTCCCCTCTCATTTTTCAGTATTTCTGATTGTTTTGCATAAACTGAATTTTTTATAAACAACAAATGGCAATGGTAGAAAGCACTGCCTTGTGCATTATGGCACAGAGAGAAATACTTTTTCTCACTGAACTTATGCCAGTTTTAGTGGAAGTCATACATATGCAGGCAAGGAATTGGCAGAGATGTATTCAGGAGCTCTGTTGAATCTGTGGGAGTATTTGTGTATGTACTTGTGTGCAAAAGATAGAGAGAACGTTGAAAACTGGGAGCAGTATCATCTGACAGCTCTGTAGTGACTTCTGTAGTCCTAATTTAACAATTTACTTTAAAAGACACTGTGGGATCCTGTTTTGGGATCCCGTGGGACCTCCATTTGTGCATGGCACACTGTTGTTTCCTGTGTCTTCTCTAATAACTGTAATGTACCAAAGTTAGCATTGCCTGGGCCGTTCATTTTCAAATTGATTTTGAAGTGAATATAGTGTTAATACAAATCACAAATGGACAGCACAGAAACTAAAGTGTTCTGACTTTTGGGGTGACAGCAATGGCTATGGTAGTACACACTACCTCCTTGTATCCATGTCTGAATGCTGTAGGCTGAGCTGGAGAATCCACACCTAAATTGCTACCACAAGTCATGGATTGAAGCACTGAGGATTCTCCCTGTACCTCACATGGAACCCTTATGCCCCAGCTCCTTCCCTGACCCCACACATTAGGTGTGGTTGAGGTTAAGATGAACAGGAACTGCTTGCACCTGGTGACACAGTTTCTTGCAGACTTCCTACAGATGGAAGCAAACACCTGTTCTTTGGCTCATTTGTATTTCCTTTATAACAGTGGTGAATAGGAATTTATTTTTTGCAAAATGAAGGTTATAATCTCAGCAAGTGAAGGAGCTTAGATCTTTGACAGGCCCCTATGATCACTGCAGCAAACTCAGATCCTGGTTGCTGCACACTGCTTGCTGTTCTCCTCACAGTCCTACAGGGCCAGAATTGCTCAAGGCTATGAATTATTTAGACCTATTGGATAGTCTTTTCCTTTTTTTTTTGGTAACCAATTTGATGTAAAAGGAGAAAGTGCTCTTGTAGCTCACACTGTGTTAAAGCCAAGTCAAAGGTGACTCCAGGGTAGGCGGTCCTACCTCCCTGCCTTCTCATTTTTTCTGCTACATTCTTGCTACTTGAGGAGCGATTGAGACTCTAGTTGGACATAGAAATCCGAATAAACCTGTGTGATCAGTTCTTTGACAATCTCATTGTGAGAGGTTACCTTCCTTTAGATGCCAGGGAAGACTTGGTTTCTGTACTGCCCGCTCTTTCTTCTACTGTACTCATTCATCATTTCTTCTCCACATGCTGTAACACCGCTGAGCAGGGATACTGAAAGAACATGTGCTTCAACAGTGCCTTAGAAACCTAGAGTGAGTGTTACTAATCAAAGAGCAACAGAAAAATGTTGGGAATTCAATAAATTGAAGCCTCAGCAAGAATGTGAAGACTATGAATAAGAATGCACTCTACTAAGCCATCCTGAAACCAAATCTTGACTTGTTTTTACTTTTCCAAGCGATGTTTCCATTCTGTGGTTGCCTGCAGTTATCACAAAGGGATCTGTACAGCCTTAAGCAATAAGGCAATGTTAAGAAAGAAAGCAAAACTACTGAGACAGCCAACTTGCAGTCATACATCTAAGGGGTAATTAAAATGCAGTCCTTCTGGATAGACAGTGTGTAAGAACATTCCATTATCATACCAGTGGAATAAAATCTTCCATGAATATAAGAACTGTGACAGTGAGTAGTGCACATTGTTGGCTTCCCTGTTTCTGGCAACAACTGATATTGGTGGGTTTTCAATACAACACAGAGCATAAGATGAACACAGCATAAATCATTGCATGCAACAGCATTTCCCATTGGTAGCAAGAGCAAAGTCACTGTTTAACCAAAGGTTTCTTAATAGTGTTTCTGAGGTTTTTTTAGCTGTAAATTGTAGCCTTATAAATTTTTTGTAGTCCCTAATTTTTTCTTTTTTTCCCCCCCAAGCTGAAAGCTTTTCTGCTTGTAAAAATATTAACTGTATAGGCAATCCAAAGCTGCTGATAAAAGTATATACATTTTACAGACAAATAAAATGCACAGATGAAACCAATCTGTACCTTCAGCACCACCAATTCGTGTATCTATAGGTAACCAATGCCTTTTATTCCCCATTCTAAGCATAATTGTTCTTATCAAGAGAACAACTTTTACATAAAACCAGAAAGGTAAAAATAAAGCTTTTAGCTGTGCACATTGTAAGGATTTTAAAAGACCTTTTTAAAAGTATTTTTTATCCAGCTGTATTGCATGAATAAAAGGAAAATTATTTATAACGTTCTCTTTTTTAATCATTGCCTTTTCCTCTGTTTGGTATATCAAAAGCACAGGTACCTTTCTTACATTTTAGTTTTTCATTTGCTAAGATTAGATGTTTGAATTTTTTTTGTTTGATTTTTTTTTTTTTTTTTGGTTAATGTTGTTTCTGAAGTTCCATGCTGTGTCCATGTGCTCCTAAATCTATTAAATCATTTTGCAGACATACAGATCCATTGGCACATGCCAGTGTTAGTCTTAAAAAACAAGGCTTACTGTGCACAGCATCAAAGCGTGTCCATAAAAAGATTAACTAGGGCCCAAGTGTGAGCAGGGAGATACAGGTCTGCCCTGGCTCTGGCCAGCTGTGTCCAGGCCTCTTCATTTCTTCTTCCTTTTCCCCACGGACCTCCCTGTCAGTACAATATGATGCTTTCCTGATGTAAGTGAAGTGGGAAAATGCTGCCTTGGGAAACGTATGAGGCAACCAGGGCCCCACATGATCAATGGTGGCACAGGCAACCATCACATTTCAGAGTCACTTGGTCCATTGAAATAAAAGTGTACTTCACAAGGCCAATATTGCTAACACAGCAGAACACAACTATATCAACTTGCTCCTTTTAAGTTCTCAGTTTCGTAAATCATTTCAAGGTGTAGAAACAGTATTCTTCTTTGTTTTCTTTTAAATTGGTTCTGTGAGAAGGCCTGAATTTTATAGGAAACTCTGTAGAACCATGGCATGACGGTCAGGGAGCCCAGGTCATTGTCTATCCACTTTGGATAAAAAAGATTTGAAACTGGTTTTTCAAAAGGATTGCTTTATCAAAATGATGGGAGGCTCTCCTGGACTGCAGGGCCTTTTCTGGGAGGCAGGCATGCATCTGATCTGTTTTTCCACCCCTCTGTCAATTGACAGTGGTTCTTTGCTGCTTGACACCATTAAATTTCTGGCAGCGGAGACAGAGATAGCTGCAGGTTTCCCTTGAAGTCTGTCCAAGTCCCCTTTGGCCAGACCCATGAGCTATGCACGAAGGGATCTCTGGGTCCTTTGGAAACAGAGTAAACCTGAAACATTCCTCCAGAATTTATTAACTTCTTCTATAGCTTGACATTTCTTTAGTGGTTTGGCCCTCCTGGATTTCACACTGCTATCTTAACTGGCCGCTCGGAACTTTTATAGTTTTGTGGTTAACATCAATAACAGAATATAGAAATATCTGGTTTACATTTGCAGTCTGTGAATAAATCAAGATGACACCTATGGGTACCCAGTCCCCTCCCTGGCACCAACATGTGCTGCCCCTGGGTGGCTGCTCCACCTCTCTCTGTCCTGCCCCAGGACCTTGGCACAGATGTTTGACTGCACGTCTGACTCTGGGCCCTCAGACTGCACATGTGCACCACAGCTTGTCTTCTTCTCATTCTTGGTGTGAGCTGTAAAGCTTTGTCCTCTCTCACCTCACCCCCATGGTGTTTGCAGAACAGGATTCCCACCTGCTCGGCACTGCCAACCTCACCTCCTTGCGCACACAAACCTGGGCCACCCCTGTCTGACAGAGTGGGCAGTGGGGTGAGCTCTCACATGGGGCCACCCCTGTGGTATGAACTGGGAACAGGATTCTCCCATGTAAACTTCACTGCTGCTGTTTTTGCTTATTGCTCTTTCCTACTGTGTGACTAAGCGGGACATGCTTGTTCCTTGTCGGTAAGAAAGAACACTGACCACAGAAGGAGTGAGTCTATCAGGGAATGCATCTAACCAAGTCCATGGAGTTAAGATGATGAGAAAGTTCGTAGAAATATCTCAGCTCCACATTTCTTATTTCCCATTACACTTATTTATCAGTTGGTCTTCCCCTGAATAGTAAAGGAATTATAGAGGATGCATTTTATTTTAAAAAAGCTCAGCCTTGCAATTTTTCAGCATAAGCCAGAAAATTATAATAACAGCATTAAATTCTGTAATTCCAATTTTATATTAACTCTGTTGGAAGAATTGTATCCAAGAAGCTCATAGGAAACTGATACTAAATTCTTAATCTCCATTCATTTCAAAAAGTAGGAAATCTGTTTATGTGTCATATCCTGAAGAGATGCTGGTTTCTGTAGCAGTTTCTCTATCAGAGCACTGATCAAACTTAGGACCACTGATTTTTTTCCAGAGAGGGAAATAAAATTAAGGCAAATATTTGCAACAAACTTGCTGCAAGTTTGAATCAAATCATGTATATTCCCCAATGATGTTTTGCACCTCATATTGGAATGGTCTGTTTTCTGCTCTGGATTTTGTGAACCAGTCCTCTCCCCAAAAGGCAGTGTTTTGATTTAATAGCCAAAGAATGAGTTGAAGAGGGCAAAGGGTTCCTTGATGCCAGTGAGATAAATGGAAGGCAATATGCTTCAAGGGAGGTCCTGCAGTGATTTACAGCAGACAGCAATTGTTAATAGGCCAACATTAGCTTTCTACTTCTCCAATAAATGTGTCGGGCTGGAATGCAAGTGTGCAGCCCCACTGTCAGCTTTATGGCCCGAGGAACTAAGACTATTGAAAGCACAACAGCTTTCTCAGCTCACTTGTGTTGGCCGCCAAACTTTCTCCTTGATCAATCTCTTCCCTTGATGACCCTTCTGAGGCTTGTTATTTTCTGTGCTGCCTCAGTTCTGATGTCTGTGCATTGGTTGTGCTCAGGCCAGTGGGTCTGTGGCAAAGAGAAATATATGGAAGTGGGCTGTGCAACAGCTTTTGTGTCTGCAAACAGAGGTCAGGGATTGCCACAGCTTGGAGCTTTCTTCAGGTGGTGTGTGTGCGTGCATGTGTTTTTGTGTGTCAGTGCTATTGCTTGCTTAGTTTGAGTAAGAAATTACCACAACTGTTTATGAAAATGCTGAACAGGCAGCATAGATTATGCTGAGAGTCAGACTCCTTATTTTTTAATACTTCTTTTGAAAAGCAGATAAAATCCTTTAAAATCTGTCAGCAGTATTCCCTTTTTTCATGGTCCAGTGGCATGTGATGCTTTTTATTATTGTGTGGCACTGCTTTCAGGTAAGGCATGTGAACTTGTGTTGTGTGTCTGGCATCCCCCTGTACCCTGTCAGTGGCTGCAGCTGCTGAAGAGGCAATGCCCTTGAAATGATCACTTCTCCCAAGTCTGGACTTTCTTTGCTACTGGATTCTCAGCTGATTAAGGCTCGTATAAGTGGAGATGTGGCATGCTGAGCTGAACCTTGTATATTAGCAGAATGTGGGAAGAAGTATAAAGGGAATTAGAACAAGATGGACACGTGTCAGAGAACGAAATTTTTTTCTGGTAGTTCACCAGTGAGGTGAGAGCACAGAGTCTGAGAACACCAGCAGCGAGGGTCAGTTAAGGCAAAATAAATGCTTAAGGAAGTTCAACCTGCAAGCAAAGGTGCTGTAAAAACATCATGTACGTGACAAAGCTGTTGACTGTTCCCAAGAAAAATGTCATAACTAGTTGTCTGGGCTGGTTCCCACATGCCAGCGAATCCTCCCCCTGCCCATCCCAGCTCTGCCCAGGTGTTAATCTAATCTAAGGGCTTCCCTGGGATGTCTGCTTTGTGTAGAGACTGAAAATCTGAAAACAGGGATAATCCCCTACTAAACCCTAACAAAACCCTACTAAACCACTCCCACTGCATTACCCAGCTTTCCCTTTTGAGAGCAGGTAAGGTGCAGGATGGAGCACATGTACCAGATGGCAGGTGCACTGCTGGATGTTTTGTTCAGTTCTTCTGTTGATGGGACAGGGCTGGGAGTGGTGGGCAAGTGAGGTAATGCAGAAAAGATATGAAAGACAGCCCACACTTTTGAGGATGGTCTTTCTGCACCAGTAAAAGCTCTGTATTTGGCTGGCTTTAGAGTTTTGATATTGGGGGAAGAGATGTTTTCCTGTGGGGAGGAGGAGCGGATGAATTTGACAGCTGCTTAAAGTGGAGCATGCATTAAATTTTAAAATGTTTCATAATTCATTATTTTTTAGTCTATTAAGAAAAAAAAAAAAAAGCTGTGTCCACAGATACACTGAAGTTGTTGTACTGATCATAGATTGTGAATTACCAGGAGAAAAAAAAAATCTAGTATGTTTTATTTCCTGAAACTCATTGTCACTGAAATTGAAGCTAGAAGAAAGGTAAGGGGGAAACATATAAAAATACTGTTCAACTTCTTAATGAGGTGGATTTTCTGATGGGAAAAATCCACAGGGTATGGAGGAGGGAACACAAACTTCATTTTCACGTTAATCTATTCAGTATATAATCTATAACCTAGTCAGAATATAAAATTGTTTAGGAGGGTGTTTGGTGATGATAGCAGAGATCCTTTCTTGTTTTCTCCATGTGTCCCCCTGCCTTGTCACACCCAAAGCACTACATTTCTGCATGCTGTTTGTTGTTGCCTCTGAGGATATCAGGCTTTCCTGCCCTAAGGAAAAAGGGAATTCCCTACCTCAAGTGCATTTGCACTCAGAAATGGCCATGCCAAGCAGACGTGTGCCTCTGTAGGTACAATTCATTCAGAAATATTGTTCTGAATCATGACTTTTACAAAGTGTCTACTCCCATCCTTGGTGCAGCTCAGCAGTGACTCAAGCAGGATTCTGCTTACAGCAGAGACACTGCAGTTCTGGGGGATCTCTTGGAGGATGACTGATAATTGAGCAAAACCCAGAGAGAGAGTGAACCTCTCCTTTCCTCATGAGGAATTTTCTAGGCTTCAGTGTACGCTTGCTGGTACTGCAATGCCCTGAGGACATGCAGTATCTAGGAGCTAATGTGGAGTTGCATGGATTAATAACTGTTCCGTTTTCTAATGTGGCAATGTGAAAAAAAAAAATCCTTAATGGGGATTATTGTCTTGGTTGTGTAAATATGTAGTTAGCTATACTTAAAATGCATTTTATCAGCCTCTTTGGAATCATTGCATTCTCTCATGTAAATATGTATTTAGGGCATTTTTAAAATGCAGGGTTTTGCCCTGATTATGTAAATATGCCTGTACACTAAAATGGCAATTTCTTCTTTGCCCTCCAAGCCCCTCCTTTTTTCTTCTTTAGAATATGTAAGTCAATTTCATGCTTAAGAAAGTGAGAAGTGCTAGTACAGAATGGCTGAGAATATTTAGGGCAGGTCCTAGGCAGCCCTTCTCAAAGAGCCTGTCAGTCCACCTAATAGAGCTATCTCTGCATTCCAGTCCTTGTTTTTTGCTGAGCCCGTTCATTAAGACTGTCAAAACTACCAGACTGGAAATTACTAGGCTGGCATTTTGGGCACAATCGACACATTTTCTGTACCTTGTGAACTGGAATACAAAGCTTTCTTCATAGAAATATAATGTTCTGCTAATGACAGTACAGATAGTAACTATAAATTTCGTTCCTTTACATCAGAGAGAACTTGGATTCCTTTATCTTGTCTTCACTCCTATTAATACCTTTTTTCCAATATTATCATGAGTCAGTTCATTCTGATTAATCATATTAGTCAAATTTCAAGAACAAAGGGAGACAGTTTTGACACCTGGGTGGAAATAATTTCATTTTTCTTAGCTGTCTAAAAGTATGTAAGACGTCCTCTAGAGACCGTGGAGAAAGACCAGGACCTCTGAAGAGTGAGCCAGCCCATCCTGAAATAGGTGAGATGAACTCTGCTGGGGAGTTGCACTTCTTTTGACTTTGGAAAGAACCTAGGCCAAACTTTCAGGCAGCTGAAATAAATCCTGTCATTTCTGCTCACTCAGTTTTATGGTGCCTAAACTCGGTACAGGGGCAAGGACTCCTCATGGCTGCCACATGGGGAGGATTCCTTTGGTGGTACACCCAGAGGTCCTGGTCTCTGACGACCCAAGTATCTGTGACATTAGACTGAAAAGTGTCACCCATGTACACCTGGGTTTCCTTCCTTCCCTCCTTCCTTCCTGCCTGCCTTTTTTCCTGACTGCCTTCCTGCCTTCCTGCCTTTTCAGGTAGAGCTTGCCATTATTTCACCCCAGGATGCAGTGAGAACATTTCCAGGGGGTTGGGAATTACTCTGAGTCCCACTGCTGAGAAGCCAGCAGCTGATTTGGGTTGGCACTATGCTGCAGAGAGAGCTTTGTTTGCACAGTGCTGTCTCTGCCCCGTAATTCCCATGGGATCCATGCTGGAGCAGCACAGGCAGCTCAGCTGCTCTACCCACAGATAAACTGAGTGCACTGTAGCTTGTTACGCTGGCTGGAGACTTTATAACCTGTCCTGATATGAGAGGGACTTTTGGTGTAGCATATCAGCTCCATTTCAGTGCTGACCAGGTGATCCACAAGATGAGGCACTCATCCCATCTATCCTATAGCCTGTTCCGTGTACCTGCATGCTTTTTCAGTTGTATTTGGCCTGGTTGCTAATATTCCATCTCTGCTTTGAACATATGAGGCTATAGAGGGAGGGGAGAAATTTATGGAGAGAAGAGAAAAAGCCGAAACCAGGAACTGGTTTTCTTAGAAAACTAAGAAAATGTTTATTAAGAAAAAGCAACAACGAAATTCTTATTAAAAAAGGAAAAAAAAAAAAAAGAAAAGAAAATCTCCAATAATACGTTCTTTAGAGACAGGCTTTGCTGTTGCTGGCATGTTTATTCACTGGGGTTTTCCATCATCATTTCCATGTGGTGCATTCTGATTGCTCAGAGTTTTGTGGGTTTCTATCCAAGCCTCAGATAGCAAACGTTTAATCTCGGGAACTCCCTTTTTGTTCTCTTGTCTTCCCTACAGTATTGAGTGAGTTACAGTACAAGTTAAATAAAATTTTGCTTGCATGGTGAAGGGAAAGAAGGGACAACTGACTGCATTTTGAGCCTTGCAGGCAGATCTTCAGCTGGTGTAAATTTTCACAGCTTCAATGACTTTAGCAGAGCTCTTAGCAACATCCAGTGGCTGAGGAACTACCTCCTGGTTTTTGCTTTCTCTGTTGAAGGCCTGCTGGGAAGCCCAAATTAGCAGCCGGATGAGAGAGAAAGAACAAGAGTTGTGACACAAAATGTTTTTTGTCATTTTAAACAGAAGATCATTGCGGTAAATGCCTTCATCTTGGAACATTTAATTTTTGGTCACTGTCAGTTGTTGTCACTGAATAAAGTTATTCTTCAAAATGGGGCACCCCCAATACTCTGATGAACAGTATTTTAACCAGGGAAATGCGCAGGCAAATTTTTGTTTAAAATATGACAATGGGGGTTGATGAAGATGCTTCCTTTTAATTTGTTGTTTCTTACAGGTTGCAGACTGGAAATTATGCCCACAAAGCTGTGAGCACCATCTTTCATAAACAAATCAATGCATATTTGAAAAACCCTAGACATAAGAAAACCAATTACTCAATGGAAGAATCTTTCTGTTGGCTTGGTGGCCCTTGGATGAGTTCAGAAGAATCTTTTCATAAGCAGAACATTCAGGATGAAAATTCCTTGCTTCAAAAGAGAAAAATGATGGTTGCCATGGGAGTAAAGACCATTCCATTTGAATATCAGCTGCTAACATCCTTGGAAATGTGCCCTTCAGCCAGCACATGTGCTTGCTTTACTACACTGATGGTCTTACTTCTGGTAGCTTGAGTTCAGGTGCCAGTGGGGAATTCAAGCTTATTTTTGTATTCAGGTACATTGCTTCAAAAATTTTAAATCTAACTACTAGAAAGATTTTTCATCCTGGGCAAAAGCCTCCTTTTAAAACTGTTACCACCCAAATCAGGGAATGCAGTTTTTAGATTTGTTGATACCTAGGCTGGTTACTGGTTGGTAAATCCTACAATTTTCAGGATATATATTATGTAAAAATAAACTATCTATAGATGAATTTAAAATGCTACATTTAGATGCCTTTTTGAGTCTCTGTGGAACAGTTCAATGGATTAGGAGAACCACTATTCAATTTATTAGTGGGAAGGCTGCTGTGGTAGTGATGAGCTGAACAGAAGGTTTAGTAGACTTTAGCTTTATTCTTATAAAGTATCATTACAGTGTACAGCTCAACATCAAAAATTCCTGGTCTGCAATAACTATGGGTGACCTAAATCTCTAAAAGTTAAGCTATTTCTCAAAAAGGAAAGGGACATGTATTAAGGAGAGAGGGGTAACAAGAGAACCCAGAGAAGGGGAAGTATGGATACAACATGTTGAAGAAGTCCCTGTGTGGCAATAGTCAATGCTCAGGTTCAAAGAGCATCCAGTATCTTTCTTATTTTCTGTCTTTGTGAGGATGTTTGCTGCAGTTTATGGAAATGCAGGCTACTAACAAACTGCCTTGAAGACATACTCATTGAATGGATCAACAAACATTTTCAGGGGGGAATGAATGTTATTACTAAAGACAATCAAAGCAAATGCAAGAGAACAGAAATTCATCCTGCACCTTTGCTGAAGACCTGGTGGCATCAGCTTCAGGCTGCTCATAGCAAGGGCTCAGAGTATCAAGAGCCCCAAGACCAACATAGTCTCCTGGCCAGACACATGATACAGTGCTTGTAGGTGGCCTGCTCCCCAGCCACAGCTCTTCTTCTGATCTAAGTAATTTATTTGCTCATTATCTGGTTTTTGGACTATGTAAGAGACTACTGAGTATCAATGTCTTGATTTGCAAAAGGCCCTCTTACACACAGTTCTGAATATCACAAAAAGTTCCTGTAACTATTGACAATACAATTTGACAGTCATAATTAATAAAGCTTGTTGTTTTCATTAGGTTCAGTAGGATGCTGATAGTCATAAGGAATGTCAGGATTTTTTCCTGTTGCTTTTCTTGGGACCTATGCCTAGAAGTAATAACAAGGCTGATAATTTATGTTTCTGTCCTCTGTATGATAAAAGTTTAAAGGTTTTCTAGGGAAAGAGATATCACACAGTGACTGGAGTAATTCAAAATCAAGATTTCTTTGTGGGAGGTATCCTGACCATGCTGGGAGGGGGCTGTATGGCTGGGACTAGGTGGTCTTTAAGGTCCATTCCAAACCCTTAACATTTTACGATTCCATGATTCTACCTCTGACTCATTACTCCCCAGCTGGAAGTTACCAAAAACCTATCTGCAAAAGGGACACCCAGCAAATGTCAGAGGAGGGGAGTGAGTCTTACTGAACATCTATTATGCAATTTGAGATTGAAGAAGAGTTTTACACAGGTGGACAACCAGTTTGTGTGTTCCTGTATATCAATAGATATCAGATCTTCTCAAGGCACAGGGGACCTAGATTTCACTGGGTGGGCATTCACCAAGGCCATGCCATTCTCTGTCTAATCCCAAAACAGTTGGCTTTTTAAGTCTTCTATGTAATTCTGCTGGGGCTGAGAAAAAGAATGCTGGTTCTAGCTCTGCCCATACTTTTGCCACTTTCATGGCACTTTCAAGTCATGGGGACTGACTGAAGCTACTCTTCAGTGAGCAGGAGAGAGTGAGAAATGTGAGTTTTCTGCATAAATTTGAGGAATATTGTGTTACCTGTACCATGTCTGGGTGACCCCCTCTCCTGACATGGGATTGGACTTGTGTGACCTTTCAAAGTCCAACCCAAAATGTTCTATAATTCTATGACATTCACTTGCCACTTGAGCCTGGACAGAGTTTTCTGCTGTTTGAGCCATAAACAGCTCCTGTGCAGGAAACATTAGCCAAGTGTCAGATTTACTGAATTGATATGTCAGCTAGAATATCATGTCAGATAAACACAGTGAATCTTCATTCTAGCTGTTACCAAACACAGTATTCATACTGATCTGGTGGGTAGGTGGTGATTGCCCATCTGTGTTACCTGCTGGAGAAATTCTTTTGGAATAATGCCACTGTATTAGAAGTAAAATCCAAAGATGTGGCTAATGGCTGCTAACAGGTGTCTGTAAAATCTAGGAACTGAGCCAGCCATTGTAAATTTGAGAGCCAACCTAATTTGTACCAAACTGTTACAGAAATCTTGAGCTAGATTTTTCAACTTTGGGATTTAAGCATTGGTTTTATGTTCAGTCATTGCTCAGTGATGTCAGCTGAAACTGATGGAGAAGTTCATCACATAGTGTTTCTCATGGGGTAAAAGATAGTAGGGCTGTGAGTGTACTAGAAAGAAACAACTCCCATTAAACCCCCAAGGATATTGTCTGCATGCAGCTGGAGGGGAGAGCATGCCAGAAGACATTAAGCAACTGCCAGAAATTTCAAGAGCTGATACAAGAAGAGAAATTCAAAATGTTTGATCTCATTTGGACAGACTCCAAGTGGTAATGCTTACCTGAACTGATCCTCACCATCTTCCCTCACCATTGACAGAAAATTACTTGTAAAAGCCAAATTCACAGAACAGCTTGTTTGGAGAAATGTAGTTTTTGTAGGTTAAATTCTAACCAGACTAAGTGTAGCTGGAGTCCCTGAGCCTGCAGTCTCTAATGAGCTGGGTTGGTACCAGCCACAGGAGACACTGAGTGCAGGAGGAAAATGGATGGCAAAACTGAGTGTGTCTTTTAGTGAGGTGAGAAATAAGCACTTCTCTGGAAGTCATCTTGTCTCCAACTCTAGCCAGAGTGGCAAATGCATTTTGAATACTGCATAAACACAGCAGGAAAATAGGGGTTTTTTGAGAAACTTCAGACTGTTGGCTCTTGGTAGTCTTTGAACAACTGATGGAGCAAATTTTGTGTGCAGTGGGTATCTGACTGGGAATGACAAGTTTTCTCTTCCAAATTATAGGCAGGAGAGTGGTGTCATGCTATAATAAGGCATGCAGATATGCTGGGTCAGAGTTTGTGGCTTCCAAAATGTAGAAGGAAAGATGCAAACATGAAGGGCAATGTACTCCACTGGAATTTTTATTCCAGAAACAAAGACATGGTACTTGGCCAATGTCCTAAAAGCAAGTGCATGGACATGAGACCTTTCAGATTTAGGCAGCATTAGTTCAAATCCCATTTGAGATGTTTTGCTGATTGTTTCTTTTACCATTTCCCCCCAGAAGATTACCTTGTGTTCGGGTCCTCAGAAGATACTTTTGTGAAGCTGCTAATTACAGAGCTGAGGAAAACGGGTCACACAGTACACTCAGCACTTCCTAATTAATACACAACAGCACATGCTTGCGTCGAACTGGCAGCAAATTCAGCTCTGGCTGACTGAACACTAATGACAGCACCTACTATAATAAGCCAATACTGGTAAAGAAAGCAAAATAGCCTGTTAAGACCCCAAATGGGTGATGAAAGTTCTACATCATCCAGATCTTTTAATATAATTGTGTAATGGCACAGACTGGCACTCAGCCTACCAGCGTCCATTTAATTAGTAAATAAAACACTCTGAAGGCCTTGGTTATATCATGACGCACTTAAAAAACCATCTGAAAGTTCTTGGCTCCATCCAATAAACCTAACCAAAACTTTATGGCTGATGGTAAAAGTCCTCATCTAAAAGTGCACAGGAAGATGTGCTTTATTTCTGCATTTCTTGAAATTTAACACATCTTAGACATCATTTCCACTGTTTGTCCATATATTTAAAGGACCTTTATTTTCACTCTATTGCTTTTGAGGCATTTGGAGCTTTCTCTCTTGTGATGTCCACATCTCAGTCTGTGAGTTATGCGGAAGGCAGCTGTGCTGCCCTATGGGTTGTGCAGTTCACAAAAGGCAGCTTCTGTTGAAGGCTTTGTAAAGCTGCAGAGGGGCCATCTGAAATGCTTTTTGTGATCAATTCTGACAAAAAGAGTTGGCTGGAGGATATTGCCAGCCCAGCACTTGTTACTGTAACTAGTTGGAACAATATTTTTTTCTGCAATGTTTAAGTCTGTGTTTTCTTTTCATCTCTAAAAAAATGATTTGACCTCTGTAAAAATTCTGTTGTGAATTTAGAAGATATTTAGCCACAAACCTCAAATATGTTTTATATTGTGTTCTTCTGAACCATAAGCAGAACTGTTTTGTTTTCCTTCCCTCAAAAATGCTGACCCTGAACAAATAGCTCACCATTCTCTTCTTTTTGTCTGTGATCTAATTAATCTGCATTTTCCCCTCAGTACCGTGCTGTGCCTATACTTTTCCAGGGCTGTTTCCCACCACACCCTCGGCAGTATTAGTGATAGGCAAGATCAGCACAACCATCTCTTGTGGCTTCCCCTCCTGGGCAGGACAGGAGCTGAGGCATGAGCTGGTGGTGGCTTCTGCCCAGCTCCAGGCAGGCAGTCATTGCTCTTGCCACTGGCTGCAATACTTGATTTTCTGCTGGAGAGATCCCTGGACGCCATGTCTCTATGGAAATGGGGGTTACTTTGACTTGGGAGATTTTCCAGTCAAGGACAAATGTTTTCAGCCACAGTGTTTCTCCTAGAATTAGCAGCATCCCTTTGTGATGGTTCTGGCGAGTTACTCTGCCAGCCCTGGGAGCCCTCAAACCTGTTCCATGGGGAGCTTGGTGACATGTTCCTCTGGTCCTGTGAGCTGTACATTTCAGATTTTATGGTATTGCTGAAAAAGAATGGTTGTTATAGGATCACAGAATGGTTGAGGTTAGACAGGACTTCTGGAAGTCATCTTGTCCAACCCTCCCTGCTCAAGCAGGGACACCTACAGCCAATTGCCAAGACTGTGTCCAGTGGTTTTCAACTATCTCCAGGAATGGAAACTCTAGGGCCTGTTTTTCCACCAAGTCATATTTAAGGGCTGTGATATTATGGCGTGAAGCTGAATCAGGGGAGGTTTAGGTTAGTTATCAGGGAAAAGGTTTCCCCCAGAGGGTGGTTGGGCACTGGAAAAGCCTCCCCAAGGAAGTGGTGACAGCACCAAGCCATGTCTGAGATCAAGAAGTGTTTGGTCAATGCTCTCAGGTACACGTGTGATTCCTGAAGTGTCCTGTGCAGGGCCAGGAGTTGGACTCAGTGATCCTGATGGGTCCTTTCCAACTCAGCATATTCTGAAAGGCAGATTCACCAGGAAAAGGGTGTGAGGGAAGGTGGAGGGAAGGGGCTACTGAGACTTTCCACATGCCAGCAACTTTGCACTATGGTCCTGCAGTTGGAGCAAGGACATTGTTGTCCAGCAGTAACACAGCAGACACTTCCCAAGGAAGGCTGTAGGGAAAATCCAAAACTAGTCTCAGAGACTGTGACTACATTAGCAAGTAGCACACTGCAAAAGGAGAAGACCAGTTGGTGCTGAGAGTTGATATTATCACCATATATACTCTGACAGTTTATTGTGAACTAACTCTAGTTTGTGCTGAGGAGCTGCATGTCCATTTGTGGTCAGAGAACACTGAGTGCACTCTTGGGAAACATCTTCCAAATGAATTTCAAGGTAGAAGTATTCAGTTCAAAATCTCCCACTCTCTGATGTGAGCCAAAATCTGTCAAGTGAAAATGACAGGTAGATTTGCTTCCAAACCATACCCTTAAGCCAAAACAATAATGTAGATGCACCCAGAGAGGACAACATGTCCTTTAGATGTGTTGGGAGACAAGAGCAGACGCAGACATTGCTGAAGTTTGCCCTTCTGTGGATGATCATTCTTTTGGGGTTTTTTTGGTTCGTAGGTTTGGGTTTTTTTAGGAGGCTATGAGTGTCTGAAAGTGCAGAGGTCAAAATGCTGGTTGCTTGGGAGCAATGTTCCTAGGAATCTGGCTGCTGTAAATTAAAACTGTGTCACCATTGTAAAGCAAGGAATTCTTAAATAGGCTGTAAAAATAGACACAAGGCATTAGTAAAACAAGTATGAATTGAGGCCATGCTGTTTGCATCCTCCAAACTCACCACTGTGGTGTATAGAACTTGAAGAATCTCACTGTCAGATAACCGCCACATGCTGTGCATTGTATATAACTGGAGCGGAAGAAAAATGAGACAGGCACACCCTTTGTGACTTTCATTTATTAAAAAAATATTTCTCACTCTTGGTAATAAAAACTTAGAAGTTTGAGGTTCAGATCTGCTTACTATTGAGGGTTGCTGACTCTTAATTTTTTAAGAATATGTAAACAGTTTCTCATATATATATTTATGTATATATATCTTTTGTATAACAAGATGGATAGATAATAGATAGATAGATAGATAGATAGATAGATAGATAGATAGATAAACAAACTACTACAGAAAAGATTGACTCATTTTAAAGTAGTAAATAGAAGTCAAACTGCCTCAGCTTCTCTTTGATGTCTGTGTTTGACAAAGTACTTTGAAATTTTCACTCTTTCCAGATTAGGTCCTTCTGTATGTTCTGTTATATAAACTGTAGTCAAGTAAGGGTCTTTAGTTGCACCTTGTGGCTTGCCATAAAGTAAAGAACTGAAGCTAGAAACTGAAAGAAGGCAGGTTTAGCTTAGCTACAAGGAAAAAAAAACTTTTATTGAGGGTGATGATGAATTTTCCCAGAGAACTCTGGATGCTCCATCCCTGGAAATGTTTAAGGCCAGGCTGGATGGAGATCTGAGCAACCTGGTCTATTGGAAGATGTCCCTGTCAAGGGCAGGAGGATAGAAGAAGATGATCTTTAAGGTCCCTTCCAACCTAGGCCATTCTTTGATTCTGTGAGTCCATGAAGACCCTTCCTTGCTGCCATGGGAGTGAGGATTTCAGACACACTATTTAAGGAGGATTCAGGAACAACATCAAAGGTTGACACACAACTTCAAGAATCTCTTTTATTTTTGTTTTTCTTTTTTTTTCTTTTTTTTTTTTCCTCAAGCATTTTCACACTGTTAAAAGACACAAGAATATGCTTACCTAGGCTTTGCCACTGCAGTATTTTAAGTCATAGGAAAAGAGCAGTATCTTGATAGTTGAATCCCACTGGACAGTAAATTAACAAAAAATTAGTTAATAAAATCCACACTTCACCATTTGTGTGGCAAGCTGCCATTTAAAAATACTCATTGGAGCTGTCTATCACTGCTGTGTTTAATCTTTCTGAATTCTGAAAATGCTGGCCCTCTTGGGATGCTGGATGGCCTTTTTCCTGGTGCTCTGAATCCCCTGCAGAATATGAGCATATCTAACAAAATCAGCATCTTAACCAAAACAGTCTTTTGACTGAACAATGGGGCTTACACCACTGTGTCTCACTGTGGCATCACTGGAGTGACATAAATAGAAATGGAGCAGAATGCAGCCCTATGCTGTTCTCAAGTAGTTTTGCAGATTCCTTGTCAATCTGTTGGTGCTGCAGCCTACATGTAGAGCAGTCTATTTTCTCCAGTACTTTAATAGAGCCACACTAATTATGATGAGATCCACTTGGGTGTCTATTAGCATTAATTAAGGGATTGCAACTTTCAGATGAATAATCTTCTCTCTTCAGCAGACCCTGAGCAGAGCTATCAGGTACATGAAAGGTAAAAAGCAAAGGACGGGTCAGGAAATGTTATTTTTTCAGCATAAAGACCCTTTTGCTGACCCTGTTGTTTTCCTATCTTCTGTCATGCTAAGAGATGATAAAAGGTGAATTACTTTCATTGCAGTTTTACTGTCAGATGTGCATCTTCATTTTAAAAAGCACTCAATCCTAGAAACAGTCAACCAGCATTGCTGAAAAGGTACACTTGCAAACAGATGTTCTTGCCAATAGTGTTCATCCGATAAACCTGATGATTTCACCCTTGCTGGTGGCTAGCAGTGGGGAGGACAAGGAGGACACTGAAGGGAGAAGGAAATTTCGGCATAAGGAGAACATGAAGGTATGCTGAGATTATTTTTTTAGTATTTCTCCTAAGTATGTCCTCTCTCACTGGACCTCTTCTCTTGCCCTACTAAGGTTATATCTAAAGGTAAAGAGCTGTGCTCATTTATCATACCTGGCATCTGGTGATTTCATAGGGCTGTGGCATCCTGCTGGTAACTTTAGCAGAATAACTCCTTGCCTTCTGCTGCATTGATGGCAAGTATCTAGGTCACTGCATCCATGCAAAAACCTTAGTGGGATTGTTCCTAGACATGGTGTAAAGCATGATTAGTATACTCATGGAGATCTCGGTATGTGCTTGGTACATCTGTTTATCTTGCCCAGTGGAGTCTGTAGGCTCAGACTCTGCCTTGGGGAAATTCTCTGACAGCCTTGCCAGCTGGATACATCACAGTTAATCTTACCCTCAGCTTCGAGAAAATAAAGCCCTCTTGCTGGGCCTGTGGTACTGTGATTAAGAGAAGGGCCTCTTTTCCTTTGTGGCATCCTTGAAGAGTATCCATCACATCTTGACTTTTGGCCTTTTCATTGGGTAGCAAGGTGTGTACTATGTGCAGTAAAAATGTGAGTTGTTTCTTCATTTCAGCAAGAGTATTGGTGCATGCTGCACCCTAAATTGCCCTGTGCTGCTGACCTTGCAAAAACAGCATTTGAAGGATTGTTTATACAAATTTCTTTTGGAGGGTCCTCAGCAGTGCTGCCCACATCTCACAGCAGGGATGTGATGGCAGTCGGGTGGTTGGCATGAGCTTTGAGACTAGACTGACTCTGAGATCAGGCTTCAGTTTCTTCCACCCCTGATGATGTAGACCTTTCTAATTTTGAGTACTGACAAGTGAGGAACCCACTGGACAGACATACTTCGCCACTGGTACCTGTTAAACAGATGCCAGGCAAAGTTTATTTACTGAGAGGCCATAACGTATAGAGGAACCATTCCTGTTGTCTGTGTTACTCCTTTCACACTGAGAAACCCCCCAAATACATCTCATTTATGCAGGGCTATTTTTTTTTTTCAGTTTTACAGTTTATTACTTTACCTTATCTCCTCTTACTCATCCTATCTTTCAAGATCCTGCCAGTTAATTGGATTTGTTGCCCATTTTTAAGGGCATTCTGTTATTTGACTGTGTTCTACTTGTAGAAAATAGCATAATCAAATGCGAAGCACTTGAGTGCCTGAAAAGCTTGTCCATTTTTGCTAAATTTGGTCTGTGGGACTAATTAACATTGCTGTTTCAAGCTGCTCAGCAGCACAGGCAAAAATTATTTTTGCTGCTTCAAAAGTAAACACTTCTGGCAAAAATGGGGCCAAAGCTAGGTGAAGAGCTGAGATGGGGAGATAGGCAGATGTGCTACCCCTGTGGAGCCTGGAGGGCTGAAAGCAGCAGCTCCATCAGGGAGAGAAGATGCTTCTCACTCCTTTCTTTGGAATACCTTCCCTGTTTGCCCATTGCTTTTGTGAAGTGGCAGCCACCATGCATGACCAGGGCTCTACATGGTCAGGAGAAGGACGGGTACCATTTCACTTCTGCAAGCAGTGTGGTGTGTTGCCCTCAGAGACCATCCACTTTGCCTCAGTCCACAGTCAGCCTTCATAGACAAAAAGAAATTACTTCTGCTTGTGAGTCTTAACTCTCTTGTATCTCAGCTGCAAGAGCAAACTTAATCAACTCTGAAGAGACTATCTGAGAATAGTTGTCAGCCAGAATTGATCTAACAGAAGAGCAAGAAAATGATAATCACTACTTTATGATCTATTGAGGCAAATTCTCCAGGTAGGTGGTCATGCCAAAGTGTAGTCTTTTTAAAAAACAGGTTCTTTTATTGATGCCCCATCTCTTGAGCATGTTCTGAGAATGGAGGATTAGTATTCTGGGAATAATATAGATCAGAAAACAATGTTATTTGTTCAGCTTCAGTGAGATTTTTGTCTCTAGCAAAAAGAAAAGGGAGGGAGGTGCGGCAGTCTATTACATGTGTTGCATGGCATGCATTCAGTGCTGTAATGATGGTTAGAAATTCTTTGGCCTTGGAAAACAGCCTGAGGGATGCAGTGTTATACTTGTAGCTGAACTACAGCTTCCATATGAATGGCATGGCTGTATCTTGACTATATTACTGATTTTCTCAGGATTACTCCAGTGAGGCAAGTGAATGAACTTGGCTTTCACACTAGATGCTCAGCAGCAAGGTGTACGCAAAATACCAGTTTTCAAAAGAGTTTATCCTATCCTTTCTAATATGTGAGGAGTTCTAAACAAACCAATGCCAGTACATGCTAAACCACTCAAATTCTGGGCCCCAGACAGTGGACAAATGGCTCAGACTTTTGGGCAGAGTTAGAATTAACCAGTGCTTTCCAGCACTGGTACAAGCAACAGATTCAACAGTGATGACACTAAAAATGCTTTCAGCTTTCAGAAGTGGAAGGTTCCTCCTAAACATCAGCTTATAGTTTGATATCCTAGCATTTATATACCACATTAAGACAGGGGGTATAATTTTTAGCCACAGGGCTCTAAGAGGCAGGTGAAAGACGGTCTGTGCTTAGAAAAATCTACTGTTGCCCTGATGTAGGTGTCCTGCTGTGAGTGGAGGCATATGTCTTACGGTGTGTCTTGTTTGTGAACTCTTGTTGGCTCAAATCAGGCCAGCAGTTCACATACTCCTGTCTCTGTTCCCAGCGCTGAAGTGCTGACACTGACATTTTAGACTCAGATATCTAACACACATAACTTTGCAGAAAGCCAAAAGATGCTCTGGGCTACCAAGTGAAATCCAAGTGAATCTTCATGTCCAAATATATTGTATGCCTGCAATGGTATGATAGGGTTAATGTCTTCCCAGAGTGCTTGAAAAACCCAACTAGAATGGTGCTCCATGGTGGGGCTCTTTTAAAGGGTTGAATACAGTAACATTTTAGACCTTTCCCCCCACCCCCTTTTTCTTTCTCTTTAGACAGTGTGAATAAAGTGAGAGACAAAAAAATCCTTGTATGCTGTAAACTGTGATCTAGAAACTGAGGGGGCTGCTGTCAATGGCTGCTGGCAGTGTGTTACAAATGTCATTTCTGGGCTGGAGTTATGCCAGTAGTGCAGGCCCGCCGTTAGTCAATACCCATGATTGTAATATGCTAAAGCATATTTCAGGTGTTCAAAAGTGGCTGATAGCAGAGGAGGAACAGTGAGAAATTTCATCCAATGGCTGCACATCCCATTGCCTGGTCCTCAGTTGGTGTTAGGGCTGAATTATCCAGTGTTTTGGGTACCTAACTACCAAAGGGGGTTTCCTCAATCATAAATGGCTCCCAATTGAAATTTTTAAGACTCTTTGTTCCCTTTGAACAAATTCCAGTTTCAAATTTCAAACAAACAGTATTCCTGAGGCTGGAAGCATTAGTGCCATTGACAAAATCAAAATGGTTTGCAGGGAGAACAGCCAGGAAATTTACACACTGGGCACCTTGAACCAGGAACAGGGAGAACACCATTTTTCTCAGTTGGAGGAGGCAGAAAAAGTTTGATGTTTGTGCTGGAAACAAGGGAAGGAGAACTGGATACCTACAGGAACATAACTTAATTGCTTTGTGACATGCAGGTGCCAAGCTGGAGGAAGAGGACCCGTATTCACACTGAGCCAGGTCAGGGGTCCCCCCATCACACTGACGCAACATTACTTGTTTGATTAGTGCTGGAACCATAAACTTCCTTTTTATTCCACTGTGATCTGCTGTTCACTGATGCTGGCAAATTTTTGTTTTTATTTCTACTAAATAAATAAATAAATAAATACGCAGCCCAACTTTTTAAGGCTGTTCCCTCCCTGCCTGTGTGCAGAGGACTGCAGATCTGTGTGCGATATAATGAAGGCCTAGGGGAGAATATTAGCACTTCTGAAAAGAGCTCAGGGAATTCTGGTTTTTGCTCTGACAACTGAAGGCAGAGGAGAGTTTTTCCTTTCATGTTTGTTTTCAGTACATAAAGTGATTGAAAGCAGCTTCCTAAAGTGGAGGATGGGGAAGCAATGCTGAAAATTTTTAGAATTTCTAATCTGCTGCCTTAATTTTGCTGGTGCTGCACTCACACATGGAGTCAGAGAGAGGAGCAGAAGATGGGGATGCTGTTTTTGTGGAAAGCTGTGCAAGAGAGACCACTGTGGGGAGGAAGGGAGCTTCTTTGGCTAGACCCAGCACCCCCAGTGTGCTGAGCCCTGTGCAGGCAGGCACCAGTTGTGGTAATACCACCCCAGGGCCACTCTGCTCCCTCTCTCAGCACCCGCAGCCAGCAGCTGGCTGAGCACCACAGGGCTGGGCCCAGGGGCAGCAGAGGGGAAACACCAACAGGAAAGAATGAAAAAAATAAAGGGGGAGGATAGGCTGGCAGCTATCTTTTGAAGGAATGCTCTCATGTGGGCTGGGTGGATCCACCTGGGTTCGGTTTAATTCTTCATCCTCAGAAGCAAAGCACTCAAATTCACCAACACAGATGGAGTGGGGAGACGCTGTAGCCATGATGACACATCAAAGCCAGGTTCCCTGTAATGCAGGCCACTTCTATAGTGCCTGCATTTAGACTCTCTTATTTTTTTAGTTACTTAAGTGGCAATACTCGAGTGTTATGCACCCTGGGATAAAATAAACCTGACTCATCCCTAAAGAGAGGAAGGTAAGGCAGGTTTCTGCAGCACTGCTGCTCAGCTGGTAATAAGAACTCGGCAACAATATCAGAAGTAAAGCTTTGTGGACTCTGTAGAGCTCCACAGAGCCTGCTCTGAAGTCTGATCCAGTCTGTAGTGTTTGTCAGGAGAAAAAAAAAACAGTTGAATACTTGTTTGCCCCTCAAAGTGTGCTAGCTGGATATTTTAGAGAAATTGATATTTTTATGATTAACTTTGTAAGGATGAGCTTGACTGGATGCTGTTCTTTGGCCATAGCCATTTGGGCCCTCCCTACCTGTGCCCTGCAGCACTGGATGCTCCATAAGCATTCACCTGGAGAGGAACCACAGACCCCTGATCCAGTTGCTTGCCCACCTTTTTGCTAAATCCTAATCCAAAACACATCTCCCGGCCCAAATCACAAAGTGTATTGAGAAGTCCCTCAAGCAACTTTCAAATCAAGTTAGGACTGAGTCCAAAGCCCCTCTACATAACTGCGAATCATGTCTTGAGTTTTTGTTTGGCCTGCATCAGGCTGCCTGCCCCATGCAGCTGCAGAGAGGAGCTGAATTCCCGGGACTAGTCTGACACCATCCTTGGCACAAAATAACTGAGACAGAGTGACCAAGAGACCTGAGAGAGCCCTGTACCGCCCTCTTGCTTTGAGCTCTGAATTGATCCACTTGTTTTGAGTGATGTTGATCAGGGTGGTTACAACTCCAGACCTGCTATTAGTAATCTGCTATTAATATCCTTTCTGCAAGCATGGAACAGGGTTTTCCACCCCACTTGCTGCCTTCTGCTTTATTGGACTCTTGCTGAGACTTCCCCCTTCAACTGCACATAATCAGTCCATGTTATCACTTCCACATGCAAATTATCTGTCTTCAGTACGCAGTGCATTGGAAATGTGTAACTGTGACTCTACTTGATAAGAGAGATGACAAAAAAGTCAGGTGGAGCTGTATAGGATAGCCACAGTTGCCCTTACCTTTCACATCAGGTTACTTGTTGAATAACAATCCAGAAGCAAGAGCTTGGCATCCTGAAATAACTCACTGCTTTTAGCTAGTTCTTAATGAAAAAGGAAGAACGATGGGGTGTGTTGACATATATATGGCACAGAGAGGACTAACAGCAGCCAGTTAATAATCTTTGTCTCTCTCACTGCTGGCACAGGTTTAAAACAAATGCACACAAAAACCATCCCAGGCACGTGTGCTCACAGATGTCTATGCACACAGGCATGGTTTAGCATGAAGAATCACATAAATTAGCAGGATTATAATTACTCTTTTTAATCCTTTTGCTTTGAACAAACAAGCTTTAATCAGCAGACGGGAAGCCCATTTAAAACCTGAAATATAATCCAAGGTCAGAAACTGAGGGTCACCACCCTTGACCGTGGACTGCACAACCAGGTGTGACCAAGAGTTGTAGTGAAAGGCAGCCTCTCCTCTTCCCCCAGGCATGTGAAGGGCACCATGGCCAAGCAGGGATGTGGGGCTCAGCATCCCACAGCAGCCCAGTGTTTGCGGAGCCCTCGGGGCTGCAAAGGTAGCCGCAGATGGGGGCACGTCAGCGTCTCACTCCTCAGGAACAAGGCAAGCAGCCATGAAGAGGAGGGGTGAAAAAAAGCAGGAAGCTTATAAAAGCAGTTCCCCTCTCCAGGGATAATTGGGGAGGGGTTAGAGTTAATTAGTTTATATGGGTAACAGAGGTTAATAGGGTTCTTGTTTTGGTTTTTCTCTTCCTTTGATGGAGTGTGTCAGTTGTTTAAAGCTTACAAGCTGCTGAGATAAAAAGCGAGTTAAGTATGTGATCCAGGTGTTGCCAAGAGTTGAGGCAGAAGTGTTAAAAGAAAAAGCTTAGAAAGCTGGATGGGGAAAAAGAAGAAAAAAGGGAAGGTGAACATGGAAAAAAAAAAATCCCAACCCAAGCCTTGCATTATTTTTGAATCAGGTGTGTTTAACTAGTGGACAAAAAAAATTTCAAGAGCAAAGAATGGAGATATTAAGAACAGCCATCCTGCATATTGTTATATTGATACACACAAAAGTAATGCTGTACAACTTGCTTATCAATAGTTCCTTATCAATATACAGGAGGAGACTGAGTTCAGTGCTTGTTGCATGAACTGTACAACTTCTTTTTCTGCCCAGACAGAGTAACCCATTCTCTGATGTCCCTAGACTCTGAAACATACCTCATATGAAAAACTTTCTGACTCGTGTCAGATCTTGAGCAGAGCCTTCCAGAAATGCTGGGCTCACAATCAAAGCTCTGGGCTTCCCCAGGGCACCATGGGGATGTGAAAACAGACCAGAATTTCCTCATGATGCTGTATTCCTATTAAAGTCAGCAAAGAAAGTCGAAATAGCCATAACAAATTATTCCACCGCCTCTGACTTGCTGATTCCTACATGTTCCCCCAATTCCTGGTGCCACTAAATTTTCAGTGAACATTTCTAAGCTCTGTTCCTCCTTTATATCCTGCTGTCTTTATTTCTGCTTCTATTTACTTACCACTCTCTTCCACTGCTTCAGTCATCACCTGTTTAACCTGGAACTGTAGATTTGAACATGGTTTCAAAACCACTTCTTCACAGACACACCCATGAGGTCTCTGCTTAGGAGCAGTAGTTCACCTTTCACTCCTAATGTTAGCAGCTCAGTTTAGGAGGGAAATGTTCATGTTTTTTGGGAGGGGAGTTTCCAAACCACATGGCTTGTCTTTGCAGATGTACCCATCATCCTTCCTAAGAAACTGGACCAGTTGCAAAAGCAGAAATCACCCTTAAGAAATGCGTGATTCAGTGCCCTGCAACCAGCAGCAGAATTTGCACAGCAGGTGTTGGAGGAAAAAACACCCAGTTAGCCAGGCAAACAGCTTGTGTAATGAAGTAAATTACCAGCAAATGGCATGAAGGTGTTTTATCCTGTGTATCATCAAGTTCTGAGGTATTCAAGGATGCCCTGTTGGAGCCTGCAGCATCAGGAGGAGAATGGCAGTCTGAGAGAGCCAAAGTTGTTGAAGGAGATCCATGGGCATGCAAAGGCCCTGAGTGCTCACATCACCACTGTGGGAAAGCTTGTTAGGAAACAGTCTTCTTCTAGGCTGCACATACTGCTGGGTGCTACTAGTTCCAAAATACTTTGTAGACAAGCCTCTTGGCTGTTTTACAGAAGTCATCCAGTTGGAAGCTAACATAACCTGCTACTGTTTCTGTTACTGCCTGGGGAATAATTTAAAATAATTTTAAAATAACTTAAAAATATTTTTTTTTTGCTCAAGAAAGAGCAAATAGTACAGCTCTGTATTCAACCTTGCTAAAAAGTGAGATTTGGAGCATCTGGTCCCTGATGTTTGTGGCCTGCTCCAGCTCTTTCCCAGGACATTTATTTAGTAGAAATCAGATGTGGGGAAGGAGGAGGAGAGAGGATTCCTCTCACAGTCTCTGAGAACTTGAAAAGAAAGTCCTGCCATGCTGTCAAATGCATCTGCCTGGTGTCATGTGCTTCACAGCTCACCTTCCTTGCCAGGTTATTAGTAGAGAGTGTGGTTCCTTCTGCTGCAGCCTCTCTGCATTTGTCTTCTGCCCTATGTTCCTGGAGGGGAGCAGCCTGGTGGAAATAAATACTCCAAGAGAAAGTAACCCTGAGTTCATAATACTCAGACCTGGAATATCTTTGGAAAATGCAAGAGGAGTGTATTTACCATCAAAGGCAGAGGGAAAAAGTTGGAGAGGCAGTGGAGAACTTGGTGCCACCAACCAGCTCTTCATTTTTTGTGGAGAAAGCTTCAAGTGTGAAGGAGCACTAACCCAGAAAAAAGAGCAATCAAATGTGCTAAAAAGCACTGCTTTCCACTTGCAAAAAGTCCTGGTTAGTACATGTTTATGAAACTTGTCTCAGATGTTCTAAAAATAGCCTTGCAAGAGCAAGTCTTCAGCTCCCTCCAGGAAGCCCTACACGTTCCTAGCATAGAAGCGCAGCTTAATCCTGCTTTTCACAAAAAGAACAATTATTTTTAGTGCTTTTAAAAATAGACTTTAGTTGCCCAATGCTGAGTTGTCAAAGCAAAACATGAAAGATGTGTCACTTCACGGGAATGTAGCACAAGTTGATGGGTTCCAAATGACCAGAACATCTGACAGTAATATGGTGGTTCAGATGTGTCGGGAGGTGTTAAGATAAAGACTTCAGGCAAGGCTTGTGGGGCAATGATAAGATGAAGAAAGGGGTCTGAGGAGCATCCTGGCAGTGATGAGGGGTGAGTCAGAGGAAAGGGACATCCTAGGGAGCAGTATTGAAAATGTGCAAATAAGAAAAGAACCAAAGCGTAATGCCCTCTTCTGGCTGAGGTGTCAGATATCTTCAGCAGGAGAAACGTTGCACAGCCAATTGGATAATTATAAGGAATATAATTTGGTATGGTTATGTCATTACAGAAGCCCAGTTAAACTTGGTCCTAATGAAATCAAAACCCCGTCTCTCATGGACTTACATCACTCATCATTGTGTCATCTGGAGTTTGATAGTACTGTCTGCTGTGGTTTGTAGATGGGTCTTGGAGCAAAATATTTTGGAAGCATTCCTGTTTGTTGTCTATTGAAACTTAATAGATTTCCCAGATTTCCTACTAGTCTGCACATATTAAAGCTTTTGAAGGAAGTAGTGGTGGCAGCTGGCTTCTGCTAGGAGTGCTAAAGCTCAGGTGAAAATCCAAGTACCTGATGGATCCAACACTGGCCTAGCTGGAAGGACCCACCAGAAGCATGGCCAAAAAGAGCACAGCCTCAGCACTTGCTCCCTCCTCTGTGGGTTTATCTCCAATAATTGCCTTAACTCTCTGGCACTTTGACTCCTGGTGCAGGTTAGTCATCTGGGTGACTATTGCCTTTCAAAGGTGTCAAAAATCCTAATGTATCTTGCTGAGAACATGGCGGAAGACAAAAGCAAAGCAAGAGTTTCCTAAGCTGACTTAGCTGGTGCAGAAAATAGGGCATGTAACTACAGTTCAGCTCTTATTTAGGATGATCTGTATCATATATTTGTAGCTAGCTTTTTCCAAATACAAATATCTCTAACAATGCTTCAACTACCTTACTAACATACACTTCCCACACATAATTTTACTGATCTGCTCCAAAGGATGCAGCTGGAAAGTCTCAATTTGGCTGATATGCCTTAAAAGTGCTGGGATAGAGCTCATCTGTCAAACAAAGCTGAGAGAGATATGAGATACTTATCTCTTACAGACAAAACACCTGGCTGTCTGGCTTTGTGAATGCTAATTTTGCAAATTCAAGAAAAAAAAACCCAAAAAACAACAACACAAAAATCCCTCAGAAACCCCCTATCAGTTTCCCCCAGAACTAAAATAAAAATATTTCTATCACATTTCCATCAGCCTGTATTTCAGTTATACAAAATGCAACTTAAACTCCATGGAAGAAGTGGTGAAGAATTACCTTCTTTTTCCATGGTTCTAAATATGTTTAATTAGTATTCACTTAAGTATGTTTATGTAATATTCACTTGTAAACGTGTGAGTTTTTTTCCTTTTTTGTGAAACTATGTGCGTGTGCATGTGTGTACATGTTTTCAAGCATTTTTAATCACATCATTCAAACTAGGCTGGGTACATAAAATCCCCCTTAATAATCTAAATTGTCAAAACTAAGATCATTTTATAAATTATCGGTAGAGTCTCAAACTGAATAATGATGAAAATATTGAGATATATTTGGTCTGCTGTTGTAAACATGCCTTGCATATGACTCAGCAAGTGCAGTTTTTGTTATTCTTGCCTTCTGTTTTTCATGCAGACCATTGCTTCTACTCTCCCAGGAAAATGGATTTTGATATGAAGTTTCTGAAAAGTACAGTGCCTTAAAAAACCAGGACTTTCTTATAAAAATAGGACTGACTTACTGAGATTCCTTTCTAGAGGGAAGCAGCTCACACAGGGAAGGACCACCCCTGCTTTCAAAAATGGGCAAAGCTCCGTTTCATACTCATGGATACTTCCAGCTGTAATGCCTGTAACTTCACCATGTCAGTAAGATAGTTCAGTCTAGAGCACACACTTAATGAAAAAACAGGATTTTGTGACAGCTGCTGTTTGTTTTCTGTTTGCTCTGCATTTAATGAGCAAGATACAGAAACCTCTGAAACAGAAGTAGCAAGCTGCAGTAGCTAATTAAGCAGGAGAGGATAACACCACCTCCATCAGGCCACTAAGTCACAGATGTTGATATTGCAGGTGGGAACAGAGATCTATAGCCAGAGCTAACTTGTGCCCCAGGTTTAAACCAGCATCACATGTAAGACTGGACATTAAAAATCCCGTTGGACTTTCCAGAAACAACAAAGGTAATTCTTTGCCCTAAAAATGAACAGGCCCCCTGAATTCTTGCAGGGTTCTCCTGGCTGCTTACTGCTCAGCTACAGGGTTTGGTCCCTTAGAGGCACGGGCTGCAGGCACCTCTCCTGGTGTGTTAATCAGCACTTGCTGTAACATGGAGTTGAAGACATGCTCTTGAAACAAAGATCTTCCCTTGCATCTTCCCAGAGCAACTTAGAAGCAATCACTGCCAAAGTTTTGCAGGCAAACTAAATATTAGAGGTCTGCAAACTTAATTGCAAGCTGGAGGAAGGCAGGCAGGAGGAACATACAGCAGTTCACTAACAAGCGTCATTGTCAAACCACTCTAGCTTTGAAAGGGAACATTAAGGTGTCATTTACTCTGTGCCCTGGCTTCCTATAGAGCACTGCTAATGAAAGACCTCTTTGTGTGTGCGGTCACTAACTACAGAGAACAGTCAAAGACTTTGTGGACATAACCATAAAAAAGAGAGCCTGTAGGCCAGAGCCGATCCTACAATTAGCTCCTGTCTATGTGAGTGGAAGCACCTGCTCTTGCTGCCGTGCTTTTCAAAACCAGACACTTCTAAACCTCAGCTCCAGGGCTTGCTTTTTCCATTGAATGACTTGCCTGTGTTCCCACATGTGCACATGTTATATTCCAAGCTCAGCAGAAAACACCAAGAGAAAATTGCAACAGGAGGTAGAGACAAGCCTTGCATCTTCACCTGCACACTTGCTGAGGGCAGGACGATGGAGAGGGGCCATGCGGACTCTGCAGATGTGACTGACAGCCCCACACATCTGTGGCCATACGACATGAGTTTTTAAACATCTTTGTTCTTGCTGACTGTCCTTTCTGATGTAGCAGCCATCCATGACAGGAGGAGAAGGTGGAGGCCGCCCAAGGCCCCGCACTGGGCCGTGCCACTCGGGCCGTGCTGCGTTGCACAGCTCGGGCACCACATTTCAGAGTGCCCTGCCCACGATGCCAAGCAGGGAGATGATGCTGATGCTGATGCTCTGCAGCTCAGGGCTGCAGGTGTGGAAATGACTGGGTTGTGAAACAGGGGGTTGTCAACACTTGGTGGCACATGTATCTCAACACACACGAGAAAAGAGCTAAACAAACTTCTTGTAACTTGTACAATGAGAAGTTACACCTTAAATATACTTATATTTAAGTAAAATGCATTAACAAGTTCATTTTTAAGTGTGCCTATAATGCACACAAAGGTGACTGAAGAGAAATGAGTGTAAAGATGCAGATGTTTTTGAATTTCAGCTGTTGACATCTATTTTGATACAAATCTGTTTTCATGCTAAATAAGTCAGTACCAAATCACACTTTCCTTAATTGTCTGAATGTTTCAATTGTTTCAGGAGTGTTCAGTAGGTTTTCAAACCCCTGATATTATTATTGCTCCATAAATAGTGAACTGCATGTTTAAAAAAAGTCAGAGTCATTGGAAATCAACCTTGCCAGAAGATATCTCTTCTAAAAATCAGAGTTAATTTTAAACATGTTGTCAGCTTACTGAGTTATTTTCCCTTTGATTGCCAGAAGAATTTAATTTTCCAGTTTCAAGTGAAATTCCTTTAAGCAAGTCAGGTCTGGGCCTTATTATCAGATAATGTCATTTGTGGAAAAGATCTAGCTATGCATAGCAGGCAAATCTCTGTCTAAATGGACAGCATATAGCTGGCCATAGCTGAATAGCACATCTGCCATCACAGGTTCCCCTGCTTGCATTCAGAACTGGGCAGGCTGGACTGACTTCAAGAGCAAATTCCTGAGCACTTAAATACACTGGGCAAGATGAATTTCAAATTTGAAATGTTTGAGGATAAAAACAGGATAAAAGTGGGATTAGAAAAACCCACACTTTGGAGTCATGGAAGAGGATCTTTTGCTTGCTGTAGAGGATGCCCAAGCTTGGCAAAAGCTCAGCAGAATTAAGAGCAAAGACTTTCAAATTTGCATTACAGTACAGCCCAACTGACTTTATCTTCATTTCAATGGCTTTTTAAACATGTACCATAACCCACCTGTCAGTGAGGTGGTTATTTTGCAATTAAAAAAAATTAAACCACTCCAGCCCTCCAACAACAAATTGGTAGTAGGATGGAGGGAATAAAGCATTTATTGCAGTAATTGCCTAATGCAGTTGTTTATTTCGTTCCTGTGGTGTAGCATGAATTAGAGGGCTGTTGCTGAGGTTGTCAGTCAGGAGAGAGGGAGGAAAGAGAGCTGGCACAGCTGGTGGCCTTTCACCGATGGGAACAGGAGCTCCATCTGTCACAGGGAGCTGCTCTACGCCTTAATGGCCAATATTCAGGCAGGAGAAGCTTTGAATTGGGCAACTGAGAAGATGTAGGTCAGAGTTAAGGCAGTGAGAGCTTGCCAGAGGGATCTAGTATAGCTCAGGAACTGGCTTAAGTCAGCGTGCACGAGCACTGAAATTAATACTCCAGAAAACTTGGTGTGTGGAAATATCCAAGTTATGCAGTAGATGGGATTTGAAACAGCCCCATGGAGTTTGGGAACATACATAATCAGCATCATGAAAAAGAAACCTGGACATCTTTTTTAAAAGTACAGTGATGTAGATCCCACTGTAAGCCACATTATTCTGTATTTTCTTAGTCTTCCGCTTATCCTCCCTTCGCTAGCTCACGTTCTTCTTAATTTTAGCCATGTATTTTCCTGAGGGCAGGCTTTGGTCTCTCCTTGCTAGGAGTAAGGAAAAGAGGGGTGGGGAAATATTCTTGGCAGGCACTGCATTGCAAAGGCTGAATTAAAAAAAGTTCTGAGCATTTTATTAGTGAGAGAATCTCCTTGTCAAGCTCAGAGGATGCTCCAAGTCCCCTGTGCTCCTTGTCTTCCCAAGTGGCAGCCTTGCTGGCAGAGCAAACGTGCATACCTGAAAGAGGGCTGAAAGACAGCAAGACTGGGTATTTTCATTTTAAAGAAGTAACCAGGGTTTGCATTTTGCAGCTCATTTCCCTTAGTCAGACAGCTGACAGGACTGCCAAACCTGTGACTTCTAGAAAAAGCATTCTGGACCTTCTAAACACAAAAGACAAACATGAAGAGACCACAGTGGCTGCGCTGTCTTCTGTACAGAAAGGTTGGATCATCTGTAAAGCCCACTTAGTGAAAATTGGTGTATTTTGTGAGAAATAGCATGATGCTGTCAGTGCTAATGCATTCTCTGTTTCTGAAAGCCAAGCAGCTTTGCAGAGCTCTTAGCCTGGGTGCCATAACTGGATTTCTTGGCATCACGGAGTGGTGAGTCCCCATGCTGAGCAGCAGATACACAGGAACTCACAGGTTATGAGATGTATTTCCCCATGCCCTCTGCAACATTTATTCTGGCCATGTCTGCCTGTTTCAGCTCCTTTTCCACCACAACCCATTGATCTATTGTATAGAAATTGGATGGAAATCATTTCCAGAAATGAAATGTCATCTGCTGCTGTTTGCTGAAAGGCATCCCTCCACTCTAGAGAGAATTACAACTTCCATCTGCTCCCTAATATGAAAAATACATACAGGCCCCCATACAGCAGGGTCACTACACTCCTGGAGGTTTGTGAGTGTAGACATTTGATTCAAGGAAATTAGGCCACTGCTCTGCAATTACTTCATTAGGCCCACAGATAATCAGATGAAGGATGGTCTGAGACTGGAAAAGCCAGGGTGTTGGGACTTTGAAAGATATCCAGTTCTTCACATTTTCTTTTAGCTCTGTTTTGATTAAATACAGCATGTGCTTGAAGTTGAGAAATGTTAAGTTCCACTTTGGAAATGTTTTTTATTGTGCATTCAAATACTACACGTTATCCACGAGGACAAACTGCCCCAAATCCTTCATCTCATGTATGTTGGAAACCTAAGTGTGCATCTTTCTTACAGCCTGGTGGTGGCAAGAAAGAGATTTGAACAGAAGAGTGATGAGCGGCTTGTGACATCACACTCTTCCTCCATCCATGCATCTCTGTCCCCACCACTCACCAGGGTCTCTCTGCCTCTGCTGGCTTATTTGTGTCATAAAGTGTTTTTTCTGGTGTCTGTGGCTTTAAGACAGGAACTCCACAGCAAATAAAGGAATTAATGTAATGAGAAAAAGCCACTGTTTGGCCTAATAACAGTACAATTAGTAATACTAAGAAGCAGATGAGGGCAGGCTTCTTGTTTGGCTGTAATCTTTTGGCATATCATATTTTAATTACAGACCGTGCTACCATCTGGAATATTAATCATCTCTTGCTGTCATTCTTCTTGATTATTTTGTCCAGAGAGAATGAAGTCCACCTTTCTCTGTAGCTGTTTAATTTTTGTTCTTTTAAACTGGCTACATTATTTTGAAATACACTGTAGTAATTTTGATAGATTAAGCTTAAGTCAGACCTCAGTAACCAGAACTAAATGATTTTCTCTTAGTTCCATACATGAAAAAAAATGTTGGGGCTTGTTTTATGTTTGGGGTGTTTTGTTTTGCTTGGGTTTTTTTGGTTGTTTTTTTTTTTTAATTAAATTTAAAACTCATTCCTTTTCTTTAGGATTGCTTTAAATTCTTAGCAGTCACTCATTTCATTACTCACAAACACAGCCAAGTAGAAATAGATAATTTTTAGAAAATATGTCAATGAAATGATTTCACTAGCAATCTGAGAAGGAAGAAAAAATCATAATTTTTGTTTTTGTTAATTAAGCACTTGCTAAGAACTCAATACCATGAGGGGGATTGTGTAACTAGAGAGCAATTAGAAAGAGAAATGAAATAACTTGAAATAAGATGACACACTGCAAGTGAAACCTTGTCTCTAAAACCAAATTGAGTTTTATTGTTGGTTCACTATTGTTGATGTTGTAGAGATGCTCATTTTTCCTGAACATTTAGCTGAAATTCATCAAACTGCAATATGCTCTTGAGAACACTGATAGCAGAGTCTAGAACTGAGCTATATGCATCTAGATATTAAATGTGGGTTTGCTTTTACAGAATAAAAATCAGGACATCACTCCATGATTTTTTCCCTCATGCTGACTAGGCAAATGCCTTTAAATCTCTGTGCCTTAGTTTCCCTGAAAGATCCATGAATAATGCCTGCTATCAGAAAGAGCAGAGACATTACCATTGTTTTGAGATCTTTAACTAATTTCTTTCTCTTTTTGTGTTGGCATTATTCTCTATCTGGTTGGTGCTCACACAGATGGCAAAGTTTGCCACTTTGGACAGACTCCACAATTTGCTATGCTGGCTCATTGACCTGGTATCTCCTCTCCCTCTCCCTCTC
>VYXD01002324.1:145524-155528 GCA_013397195.1 Hylia prasina
TCTCCCTCCCCCTCTCCATTAGAAAGTCTCCTTTCTCAAACACCAGTCAAGGAATTTGGAGGCATCTGACAATGTCTTGGAAAGAATTGGAAAAAGCAATGAGATCCATGAGCAGTACTGAACAGGGAGACAGGCAGGCCTTGCCAGGTTGGAAAAATGCACAGAAAATAACAAAGTGAGATTTGACTTGTTAAAGCAGAAGTTCAAGCTCTAGGGAAAAACATGAAACATGGTTTTGATGTTTTGAAGTGTGGAATACAGTTGTGCTAAAGGAGCATGTGGGAAGGTGGGCAGCGCTTCACTGACTGGCTTCAAAGAAGATTTAAAACATAAAGTGTTAGGGACAGACTTCAGGATGCAGGGAAAGAAGTAATTCCTGTCCCAATGAGACTTGTTTTGTAACTGGAAGTTTGAGGTTAGTTCTGATCTGTTGGTTGCCAGAAAAATAGAGGTAATTTGGTTAGAGTTCAGTAAAGGGCAACAAAGATGGAGCTGGAAGGGTGCTAGGCTGCTAGTTGTGCTTTGCAAGAATCAAACCTGGCTTGCTGGGTAGTGCCACAGCAGAGGAGGAGACGCAATAGTCTGTGCCTCTAGTACATGTAAGATCAAGGCAGGAGAAGGTTACTCACAGAAGTAACCAGCAACTCTTCAAAGGGAAAAGCATCCTGATTTTTTCCCTGTACTGTGCAATAATTTCCAAAAGCAATACTGAAGATAGGGCTGTTGGAGCAGTTCACATCAAACGACAGCAATCAGTGAGTGTAAAGCCTCTTAGGCCCACACCATATCTGGTTTACTCTACTGAAAATACTAGAGCAGCTCCAGGCTCAATGGACAAAACCCTGTGTGAGTCACAGCTTGACCCATTTTCTCTGCTATTTATGGCAAAACAGCCTGCCACACTTGCAATAGGCTCCATGCTGTTTATGGCTGGATTGGAGAGCAGTGGCATCCATGTGTATGGGACTGCGTTTCCATGTGAAATTTGGGTGATGGGTAGGAGAGGGCTGCCTTGGCTCCTGCAGACAAGGCAGGGCCGTGGTTGTGGTGGCGAGACCTGCCTGCCCTTGGTTCCCTGCATGGCCCCTGCTTGGCATGTGTTTGGCTGCAGTGAGACTGCATATGACCTGCCCTGGGAGGAGCTGCTGGGGCAGACTGCACACAGGACAAGATGGGCCTCCCTGACCATGTCCCAGATGCCAGAGATTGGTCCAGGAGTGTGCTCCCCGTGGTCCTCTTTCAAGTTTTGGCACCAAACTGCAAGTCCTGTGGACATGAGGTCCCCTCAGTGACATTCAGCTCTGCAGACCAGCTCCCATTGCCCTGGACCACTTGCTAACACAGAGGAAGTTCTCTGAGGCCCACGTGCCTTACACAGGTGACAGACATTGTCTTATCAAGAAAAAAGGCAGAATGCTAGTTCAGTGCTCTGGGCCGTGGCTGCTAGTCACGCTGCAACAGGATTTCTGCTGAGGTAGATATGTTTTGGCAGAGTTAACGGCATTTCAGGAGCGCTGGAAGGCAGCTGGAGCAAGTCATAAGGATGGCTGGTCACTGCTGACTTTGCATTTGAACTGGTGATTTAGGGGAAAAGCTTGATAGCACTTTAGGATTAGCCAAAGCATTCAGCCTTCCTTCCCTCCTTTTACTCCAGGCAGGCAGGCAGACCGACCAGATAATGTAGCACCCTAAAAAGAGGAAGACACTAAATAAATACTCAGGACCTTTTTTGCTACTTCTTTGTGCATCTGTCAGGTTACAAGGCAAACATGGATGGTGCTGATGGACAAAGAGGTAACGGGAAGAAGAAAGAAAACCAAATGTACAAATTATTTCAGATCACATGGGAGCAACTTCTGTACTGGCAAGAACATTGTCTGGGGCCGTAGGCTTTCATTTCAGCATGCTTGATGTATATAGCTCGTAATAACATATGTGGGAAAACAGTGTTCCAGTGATCTCTGGGGCCAGGAATAAATTTGGGATTAAAGGGAGATAAGTTTCCTTGGTTGAGGCAGTTGAGAAGTCTGCCTGTCTCTCTTTTCAACCCAGAGACATCAATCCCATTCTGTGACCTTTCCAGCAACCCATCCCTAAATCCTTGGAAAGGGGTGCTGTCTCCAGCAGGAGGGAGGAACTTGCCCCTCCTGATAGGAAGAGACCCAGTGATTGCTTTGTGTTTCCCTTTGGAAGAGGGCTTCGGTTTGGTGGGGGTTTTGCAGGATATTTTTGCTTTCTAGGAGCTGAGCTGGCAGCTTCTTTTGGATTATGTTTATAGTACCCTAGTGTGCTATAGCTGATAAAATATAAATGACGGAGTCAATTCTGAGGGCTGTAAAATAACTCTGGTGCTGGAAGTGCAAAGGCGAGTGTGCTTTTGCTTGGTGAAACATCTGTTGCTTTTCCAAAGAGGTCATTATTTCAATTTTCATGTGAATTTTCATCACTTAACAGAACGTATTATTTTGCACATTTGCACAGCTTTTGAGGTAAGTGCTGGAACGTAATACTGAAATAGTGCTCCTGCTTTATCCTTCCCATGAACTGTGCTGCCAAATTTGTTCATTCAGACTGTAGAGGCAGGCAAGGCAAAGGTCAGACACCACCAAAAAATGGGGAAATCCAGGATTTACGCAAATGCACGGCTTCACAGCTTCAGAAATTGTTGGTTTCTTTGCTAAAGACCTCATACTGCTCCATGTCTGGGTCTCTTGGAACTTGGAAGCTCATTTTTGTTTGGATTTACCGAGTGATCATCCAGGACTAGTTTCCTTGGCACACGGACACGTGGGTTTCCTGCTTGCAGCTGGCTGGTGACTGAAGAGGGGATGGATTGTTTCCCCATCCCACAGAAATCCTGCCACATTCAGAGGTTAGCAAATTTTAAGGGAAAATCATATATTTTTCAAGACAAATTGTCATTGGAAGGGGAACATTTCTCCTTACATCCAGTTCCAGCAGCTCATCGTGGACTTTAATTTAAGGTGTGGATCATATTTGAAGGATTTCCCAGTTTATGCCAAACCCAGCATGGGTTAATTCTTTGCTACTGACTGGGAAGCCCAAATCAATCTTTTCCTGAGATGCATGCTATATTTAGTCAGGAAACGGTAAATAATGCTATCTGAAGTACATTCTGCTTCTTCCCCTTTCCTCCCCCAATGCTTCTTCCTCCAAAATAACTACAAGGTATAAATAATTTGTACGTTTAACCTGAATATTCCTTGCCTACTTAGGTGTGCTCATTTTCTCTCCCTACACAAAAAGTCACTAAGTGGGTTGAAAGTTGTTATTTTATTGATGTACAGTATAAATAAGTCACACTACATCAGATGATTTGCAGTTGTGTGCATGCGTGATTCTCTGTCCTTTTTTCTTATCTGATGTGCCTTGCCTTTACCACTTGAACTATTCACCTTAAGAACTGAATTCAGTGTTTGATATTTGAAAGGAAATGTTTCCACCACAGACAGAAAAAAACCCACTAGCTGCTATTGTGTGTTTGCCGTGTCTTGCTTTGCTTCCTAATTGTTGTAATGTCTGCATTTTTTTGGTTTCAATACATAGATTGATGCCTTTCTGGAAAGACAGGATTGTTTGCTTAATTAAACATTAGGTAATGATGACATAAGAGATTTTTAATTTGTTTCTTGTCTATGGAAGATTTGTAACAAAGAAATATGTCTTCACCAGTAAGATATTTTTTTCTGTGGAAGCAAAACACCTTCCCTTTAGTATGCCCCCAAAGTGATGATATTGATTTTGAAATCACAAGAAAATCTTTATTCCTTTCAAAAGCCATCTTTTGCTGACGGAAGCTTTCAACAGACTCCCATAGGTGCAAACATCTTGCTCACCATCACTTGAGAAATCCTGATAAAACCGTGGATTTATGATCTATGAAAATATTTTAGGCCAAGAGTTTTTGATGGAAATCACAGGAGACAGATTGTATGAGTTACTCAATAACTCTGGGCTGCAGGATGTTTGCATCGCAGCAGCATAAGGAGGTTGTAAATCAAAGGACAGCTGAGCTCTGTGTTATCTGCTGAGGCTGTGTTTGCTGGGAGCCCTCGTGCAAGCACCAGAGCTCATGCAGGTGTCAGGGACCTGTTTGGGAAGTGTTGTTTGGCATCCAGAGCCAAGGACAGTCTTATCATAAGAGGGAAAACGCCCGGACAAATCATCAGTTTTCAGTGTCAGTTATTCTGTAGAAGTTGCCTTGCATGTTTGTTTATTTATTTATTGTGAAAAAAGACCTCCCCCCCCAAAAGTTAAACATTTCTGTATATACAGAAAGGTGCTCCCTGGCTACATCTTCTGGGTATTAAATGTTTCTGTTTGAATTCATCTTTTGAAGAGCAAAATGGACTTGGGAGGAGGGGGAGGAACAGTGCTAATGGTGTTGGGACACTTGCCTACCTGGAGCCTAAACTGAGGACTTGGGGATTTAAGAGCATACTCAATGGGGTTGACAGGAAACAGGGAGAATGAGGAAACGACTCCACCTAACTGACAATGCTGGTACTCATCTCGTCTAATAGGAGGTCCCTGAAAGTGAATTTTCTGGTCTAGGGTTCTCTGGACTTGTTCCAGAGTCAGGACAGTGCTGTGGATGCATCCAGGTGGGTATTCATTCCACTGTGGCGGAAGTGTCCAAGGTGAATGCCGGAAGTTTGCCTCCAAAAGTGCCTGCCTGTCTCTTTTGACTCAGAGGAGTCTGGACAAATGGATTAGAGTAGGCACTTCACTTTTAGATGACTGGTGTCAGCTGAACTGAATGCACCCCATCAGAGGGTTTTCAACAGGGTTTAGTCCCATGGAGGTATGGGACTAAAACAACCCTTAGAGGTGCTGTAATGTGTCACCTAAGCATCCCTGTAATCATGGGTAGCTGAATATCTGTCCTTTGAGAGGAATATACCCATATACATATTTGTATCCTGTAAAGCATCCATCAGGACCCTTCAGCATGCACCTCCAAGCCACTTGAAAATCTGCCTCTGATACAGTTCTGCAAGTATCAAATTATGTATGTCACGTCACCTTCTGCAGCAGCTTTTATCCAGCATGATCCGCTGCCTAAAACTGCTGTGTCTGAAAAGCCATCAAGGCAGGACAGGCAGTGCAGGTGTTTAGCACAGGTATCAGAGCTCATTGGAAGCACAATGCTTTAGTTTAGGAACTACAGCAGATCAGTTTTCTAATTAAAATGAAAAGGGTATGTTGTTCCGAGGCAGCTTGATTTGAAAAAAAGTCAGTCGTCATTTAGTGAGATACATCATCAAGATGCTTAATGACCAGTGTTGGCTGGAACATCAGCATTTATTTATGCTTGGGACTTCAGCAGTTCATCCCTTCACTGAAGAAAGACTGAATCCACAATCATTAGTTTAAATGCAATGTCCCTGTCACAACCAGTAACTTAAATTAGGTATCTGAGCACGTAGCGACAAGCACAGAAATTTATTCTTCTCCACAGCCAAATGTGAGAAAGAGCTGAACACTCACAACTCCTATTGTAGAAAATGGACACCAAGAGGATTAGTGACACATAACATATGCCTGATATTTAGGGCAATTTCCAAAGTTAGCGGGGTTTTGTGGACTTACAGCCATCAGCTTATGTCTGTCTGTCCAGCAGAATCTGCTGCATAGGTAATCAGTGATCTTGCATGTTGACACATGTGCAAGTGAGTATAGTATTTGTAAATTCCTAATTCAGTTTAACAATTACTTCTGTAGGGGTGGGTGTGATCAATATGACTGGCAACACTGAATCATAAAAAAATTGCAAGTAAAAAAATTACGATTTTCAGTCACTTCAAATTTATTTGCACTCGTTACTGTACTTTGTCTTGGATTTTCATGTGCTGTTATAAAAAAATAGTCTCTTTGCCTCTGCAGTTTCCTCTCCTTAGCCTCTCTTATTTCCAGTAGCCAGAACAGCACCTTTGTACTGCAGACAGGTACTGATGGTTAGCAGGAGGGATTCAGCTTTGCATTGCAGATTACACAGCTGCATAATCTCCCCTCTAAGAAGCACAGTGATACGCAGTCAGCTAAAGGAGAGCTGGGAGTTTGGTATTTCTTACCTGTTTTCCAAATCTCTTTCATGACTCTGAAGAGACATGAAGAAAGGCGTTAAAATAAAAAGGAAGCAGTTTATTTTTTTTTATAATTTTTTTTTCTCCTGATGCTGCTGAGATTGCCAGTGAATATTACCTGAGCAGCATCTAGCAAGTTTCTGCAGGAGTGTGTTGATGGAGCAAGTAGGTAGCAGCAGCTCTGAATAAATCATTTATGTGTGCACTGCAGACTGTGTCAGGGATTGGCATCAATGGTGGCGCGCTAACAGACAAACAGAGGAAAAGGCTTTCACCCAACTTTTTATTGAAACCTCAGAGGAATAAAACAGGTCAGCGGTGAATATTAAATTACCTTTTGGCCATCTTCCAAAGTGATCTGGCCTAGTTAGGAAACATCAAGAAGGAAGAAAGCTTTGCTTCTTCACATCCTGATTTCTCCAGAGAGGGGGAGAGAAGGAGGTCTGTGTGAAGCATTGCAAAGACAACCTGATTTTATAAGTCAGCAGTTCTTCCACATGCACAGAGACAGCCCCGTGAAATCCGCATACCAGCTGCACACATTTTCTTGCAATGTTGCAGCAACATTTAACCCACCTGCTTTTTCTTAATGCCAACTTGTATATTCTGATGAGTAAGACTAGATCAACAGGGTGTTTGTTCAGTTTTGCCAAGACCATCAGTACAGCCCATATCAGATGGGGCATAATGTGCCTTTGCTGCCTTTGCCTCCTCGGACAGGATTGGTCCCTTATTGGAATGAGTACATCTCCTTGTCTCAGCCATGTGAAAGCCTAGCAAAGCTGACTTCAGTGGAAACTGCTTACCAGCCACAGAGATACTGTATGGAAGTACCACCCTCCATTTTCTGCATGTTGGATGTTTGTTCAAAACATACAATTTTTTTTCAAGAAATGATATATTTTTAGTACAAGCCTGGTTATTTAAGGATAAAAAACCAGTGGAATTAAACCATCAGTACCTGTTGGCTGTACCATGAAGAGAATGAAGAGCTGTATTACATGCTAATAGGTAAAGAGCCACAAAAAGACACAACAGGAGACAGAACTTTTAACACAAAAGAAAAAGCCACAAAGCAAACATTTTTCTGACACACATCTCCAGCTAAAATTTGGAAGTGCCATAGTGGGGCCAGCTGGGAACTATATTGCTGTGCATCTTACTGAGTGTACTGGTGTTTCCCCTATTGGTGAGAGTCTCATTCCCCACAGGAGCCTGGCCAAGGGGTCAACCCCAGGGGAAGGAGGTGGCAAGGGGCAGGGGACACCCTGATCTCAGCTGTGACCCATCCCACACCGTGTTTCCACGATAGTGCTCTTTAAGCACTGAATCTTCCCAGTCTATGGGAATTTTACAGTGGCAGAAAAGATTCCACAACTGATTTCAATGTGATGAACATGATTTTCTCTGGGTTGGCAAAGAAAGGACAGATTTAAAAATTTTAAGTAGCCCTCAATAATGTCACAAGCTCAAAGCTGCCTGCACCATGTGAAAGTTTCTGTGCAGAGATCACAGAGGTACCAAAGCACCCAGCTCTGCCTCTGGAACCAATCCAGGCTCCTACTTCTCACCTCCTGATCCCCACTGGGAACCAGCTGTGCACTGATGGCCATGGCAGGCAAACACGAGCATCTCCAAGGCTTTAGGGCTGTTTACAGTCTTGACTGGGTTTGAGCACTGGGCTTCCTCCTTGAGGTTGAAGGGCGAGCTGCTGAGCTACTAAATCCTCAGTTATTTTCCACATCTGGTTTGATTCTCTGCAGATAAACAGCAGCCTTGCCATTAACAACAAAAACTTAATTCACTGAGGTTTGTTCAAGCACTGAGAGCAAATATTTTTCCTGTGCAGCTTGGGGTCATTTTAAGGGAAAAACAGGGCTGGAGGTATATCACCCCTTTAAAAATTATTATTACTTCCTAGAGAAAATAAAATTTAAAGCACCTCTTCCTTCCATTTGTGAGGTTATTTTTACGGAAAAGTTGCTGGCTTTGGGAAGGTAACTGCTTTGTAACTGACTTGGGGTCAGAGCACAGGATTTGAATAAATGTATGGATTAATTTACCTTTTCTCCTTTTTTTTTAATTAATGAAAATGCTCATTCATAAGTCATACCTCCACAAAACCCTGTAGAAATTTGTGATCTTTTTTTCTGTCTGCTCCCTCTTGGTGCCAGGACTTACACACAAAGGGAGGGGACAGAGCAGACAGCAAGTATTATAAGTCTTTCAGGAAATGTCCGTGGCTGTATAAGCTGCTGATTTCCCTCACTGCTGCTTGGGAGGCTGAAGCCTCTATGTAGGTCACGTTCTCCAAGACTGCTGCCTCCCTTACAGCCAGACCTGCTGTTGACTTGGGCTGTCTTAATGCATCAAAGAGCCTCTGCTATGCTTCAGCTCACCTTCTGAACTCAAGCTGCATCGCTCAGCTCTTCATGTAATCACTGAGGTGGGTAACCTGACCAGGGAGCTCGAGCATTAATCACAGTCTTTCTGGTTCCCCAGGCTGAGAAGAAAATTTCTCATTTTACCATCACTGCTGTTATTTTTAAATCTTTGAAATCTCTCCCTAAACCTGTTTTCCCACCTTTTCTGGTTTTTTGGCTTCAGTGTTTCATAACCCAGTTACCATTATCAATGACCATATGCAGTGTACAAAAAGAGGCAGTTAGGATTTTTTTAAGTACTTTTAAGAGGAGAAGTGGAGACCCACAAAAAAATGAAAATAGGAAATGCTGCTGGAGAACATCTCTCTCTGCCGCACAATGATAACAACATAGGAGGTGCTATTTACATGATGGAGCTGCCTATTGAACAGCCAGTGGGTTTGGGGTGGGGACTACTTGGCTGAAAATGACTTTGTCCTCCTTGCAGTTCTGCACAGCACCACATCCAGACGCAGGAATCAGAATCGGAGAGGCTGGAAGTACGCAGCTGACAGTGCTCAGGAAGCCTAAGGAAGTACTGCAGAGGGGCACTGGCTAGGTGTCTCTCTGCTGCAGTTTCTCTTTCTAGCATGGCAACGCCAAGGCTTGTGAGCAGTTCAACGTGTGATCACGTTCAGCCGGCCTTGTCCTGGCCTTGTACCTGTCGGGAGAGTGGCTGGGCCCTGCTTGTCACTGCGGTCTGCCCAATGCGGCCCAAGAAGTCCCGGTGGCAGGGCTGGGGCAGGGGATGCTGGGGGCGTGCGGCCTAGAAATGGCTGAGTTTAATCACATCTTTGACGTTTTCTCCTCTCCTCCTTCCTAGCAAATTTTACCAGCCGTGTTTTTTCTCCATGTTTTTCTCCCCCCACTCCCAGCCATGGCGGGAATGTTTCCCCGTGTCTTTGCGGTTAGAGCAGCAGCCAAAAGAAAGCGGAGCCGTTCCAGGGCAGGAAAGCGTTAACCCTGCACAGAGGGCGGGAGGGGGATTACTGCTCCCCACTCCCGGCGGGGACCGGGTCGAGTGGGGATTAGTTGGCCGGAGCCCCGGGGCCGGGCCATCTGCGAGCCGCCTGCTCCCGCGCCCCTTCCTCCCCCGGCGGAGCCCGCACGGGCCCGGCGGGGCCGCGGGGACACCGGAGCCTCCGGGGCACCGGGACACTTGGAGAGGCGGAGCCGCCCTTCCCTTGCCGGGTCTCCCCGGGGCGCCGCAGGCGGGGGAAGAAGGATGCTTTCCTCAAACCCCGCCGAGCTCTGCAGAGCTCGCCCTCCTGCTCAGAGTCACACCTCGTTTTAATGATGCCTCCTCCCTTTCCTATTTTCCATCTCGTAGCCAAAGCAAAACTTCCACTAACATGAATTTCGTATCAAACCTGACTTACAGAGTGCTCAGGCGTTTGTCTTCTGCGAGCTGGCAAACCTGCTTGGATACTTTTTTTTTTTTTTTAAAAATTTTGTTTGATAGTTTTTTGAGTGG
>VYXD01002324.1:156022-172168 GCA_013397195.1 Hylia prasina
AAAAAAGCAGACTTGGCAGGATTTTTTTTCCCCAAATTACACAAATGAAGGAATAAGACCCCGGGCAAAATCCAGATTCAGTCAAACTTTTTTTGCATCAGATGCATGATCAGTTTAATAAGGGAGATCCAACTAAATGCTCAGAGGCAGGGAGATAGTAGAAGAGAGGGTTAGAGTGGAAGTATCAGGGTGAGGCTTGATGTGTTTAGCTTTGCAAGTTAGCTCTTTCAGCACTTTTCTCCATGACTTGAAGGGTTGGTAGAATAAGGTCTGGTTTTATTAAACCTTGTTAGTGTCAAATCTATTGATGCCTGGTAAACATTACACCAATGTGTAAGCCTTTGGGGGCTGGTGTGTGTGCATGCACGTGAGGCTGTGTTACAGCAAATGCTGACAGATTAAAGGGAAGGTCAATAACAGATATCACTTAACTCTTTGGCCAGGGTTGGTCACTTTAAAACACTGTCTGTGGATGGATGGCACCCAGTGACAAAAATGTCAGGCATCCAGATTTAATCCCAGCACACATGCACCCCTTTTTATAGTCCTCCTGAAAATAATGTGTGCACCTTCTGCTGTATTCAGCACAGCTCTTTCCTTTGGCCTGATGCTACTGCATTATAGTGACACCTCCCAGTGGCACTCTGCAACACTTCACTAAAGTCCTCACAGAACTGCTTCTTGATAGGTTCATGAAACCAAGTGCTGTGTTTGTACAAATGACACCTTACAAAATTCATTAAGCTTTGTGGGTGCTTTCTTTGTAGGAATCATCTCATTCCTCCCTCTCCCAAATATTTGGATCCCCTATTTAATAAGAATTAAAAACAAAGAAGTATTTCCTTCAAAAAATTGGCATTATGGTACAACTTCTGCAGACATAATGACATCCTGTGACAGAAGAAAGCAGTGTCCTGTTCCAAATGTTCCTGCTGTTGTTAATGGGTCTGCATTGTGAGAGCAATCTCCCCGCTCTGTTGTGTAAGGGTGTGCAACACCTGCTAGCAATATCCACAGATGTGGTATATACAACTTAAATACGTCTCACTCTTTTAGACCAGGGAAAAATGGGATTTGGGCAGATTGAGATACCATCTAGTTATGGTAAATTACAAAGTTCCCCACTCCCAGCAAAGCTACATCCCCCCATCTCTGTGTTTAGTGGTCTCTACTTACTTCAGCTTAAAACTTCCCTCTTCTACTGTCTGTCACAGAATCACAGAAGGGTAAGGCTGGAAGGGACCACAGAAGATCATCTGGTCCAACCTCCCTGCTCAAACAGAGCACATGGCACAGGACTGTTTAATATCTCCAGTGAGGGAGACTCCACACCCTCTCTGGGTAATCTGTTCCAGTGCATGGTCATCTACACAGTAAAGTTCTTTCTGCTATGCAAGTAAAATTTACTGTGCATTAATTCCTTGAGTTATAGATGTCACTGCTTACCATATGGGTGAGTACTTGTTTGGTAGTGCACACACTGAAGCATCTCTGCAGACATTACTTGCTAAATTATTACAAGCCATTGTGGGTGTGCCCTTAACTAGAAACAGTCTGTGAAGCTGGTTTTGTTTTGTATAATAAGGACTTTCTTTGGTTCAGCTGAGCTCAATTCTAAGTCTATGTGTATGTCAAAAATATATCCTCAGCTAAATAAATGTGTTATTATAAAACTATTAAATTAAAGGGATGCAGACCCTGGAAGAGACAGACCAGGCTATTTTTCTTTAGCAGCTCATTTTGTGTTCAGCAGGAATGGGATAGGTTCAGTCCTCCTGCAGACGTGCAGCTGATACATAGCAAACACAGGCACTCTCTGACAATAGCTTCTCCAGAGTACCTGCTGTTGTGAACTCTCTTCCAGAATAAGTAGGGATTTTAGAAATAAGTAACAGGGTGGTTCTTCGATAAATCTGTTTTTCCTGTGGAATAGAGAATCTGCACAAAATGGTCAGAAAGAAATACCATGTGCTTGTCAAATTCCCCATATTAAAAAAGGCCTTTGAAATCAGTTTGTTCCCAACCAAGGAAGAACTACAACCCAGTTAAACATGAAGGGTTTGTACCATGACTACCTACCATTTAATAATGCATCTTTTTGTTAATTGGTGCATTTTGATCTGTGGACCACCCCTTAATCGTGAGATTATTATTCCTCCAGTAGTTGTGCAGAAGTCATCCCCATGGCAAAAACAGTGCGGTCCGTGTGGAGCAGGATAAAATATGAGAGAGCTATCAGACTTTGATCAGTGAAATTCAGAAAGAAGATAGGCAGAATATGAAACACAAGTCTGCAGGCCTCTGTCTGGCTCAAGCCAGCGAATGCAAAGCAATTCAGGCCTGCTGTCAGCTAAAACTCTGGCACAGCCCTTTGACATGACTGTGTAATACTGCAAATCTGTTTCTCGTCATCTGACGCTCCACTGAGACCTCTTGCTATGCTTAGCTGAGAGCTTTGAACGTCCTTGCTTTTGTTGGCCTCCTATGAAGTCCCTCAAAAACACAGTTGATTTGATACTTTACTCTGCTGTTGCCAATTATCCTGGTTGTTGTTGGATAGCAGAGAGGTAGTGGCAGCTGGTGGAATGGTGGGGTTTGTATTAATGCAGTCAGGGTAGCAGGGCAGCAGTTGTGCTGCCCGTGCAGCTCCTGGCAGGGCATGGGCAGGATGATGGGACACCACCTTGCTCTGGCTGCCGTCCTCTTACTCCTTGGGGCTTTGGGACACTTTTCTCATCCCCTACACAATGTCCTCTGAAACTTTTTATTGATGCTAGGTGCAGAACAGGAATACAGGTGCCTGTCCTGGTGATGGTGGCTGGGGGCATCTCAGCCAGTGAGTGCTAGAAATGCTCTCAGTGTTGCCCTTGGTAGATCTGTACTCACTTTCATAAACAAGCAGTACATGAGGAATAGAATCATCTTCTTCCCTGTGAAAAAACCTTGTGTCTGGCTTTTAGGTGCCTCTTATAGCCCCTACTTTGGGAGAGCTTCCACTCACTTAAAGTGGGGATGCACAGGATGGCACAAACCTGAGGCTGAAGCATGGGCAGTACTGGCATCAGACCTGGAAGGATGTAGCTATGGATGCCCTGAGTGCTTATTCTTTACCCCTGCAAAGCTTTCAGTAAAGAACATGGTGTCCATGTGCATCTCATGGTAAGGCAGAAGCACAAAAATGGACGAGTGTGCAGAAGTCACCCTGGCTTTGGGATGGACTCCAAAACCCAGCTGCAATTTCTCAGTAGCACAAGTGCAAATGTCAGACATTGATAAGATGGAGGAAATAAATGTTTTTTGCAAACTGGGAGAAAGTAAGACTCTGTGGAAATGTTTTATTTCCCTTCTTACATAATTACTTCCACAAGTAGTCAGGAAGAAACTGTGATTTATGTCTTGACTGCACAGTAAATCACTGTGAGAGCCCATGCCCTGTCTGTGTTATACTCACTGGGAATGGCCTCTGGCAACCAACAACCCCAGCTGCCAAAGTTTTCTGTCTCTGACAGACTCACCAGCAGTTTGGGCTTGGGTGATGAATTTTGAAATGTGATTGTCCTGTAAAGCTGGGTTGGAACATACACTGTCAAAGAGCCAGCTCGTGGCTGGAGGAGATGATAGCAGGTCCTGGCCATGTGGAGAAGAAAAGGCACTGATGCCCAACATGCAGTGGCTGGTGGGCTGCTGGCACACACATATGTGTGCCTTGCTGGCTTTGGAAAACTGCTAAAGGAATAAGTTATTAGGAGGAGATAACTCCATAAATACATCCAGGAACAGACACGCCAGCTTTGCTGAGTGTGTTGGACAGTCTGGAGACTCTCTCTGACATGAGGGATTAACACATTGGGTGGGATACTCTGGCCCATGGAGCTTTCCAGGGGTATTGTACAGGATGGACTGGGAGACCAGTGCAAATCTGCCAGTGCAGTGACCCCAGTGCTAGCATGATCCCTGGGCAAACCCTGTGGGCAGCACTGCCCTTGGGGACAGAGTCCTGCTGCTGACAGTCCCTGCCTTTGGGCTGCAGCATGTAAGATGTTCCCAGCTGTGCCAGCTACTCTCCAGTGAAAGCACAGCCTGGTGGGGGAAGTTTCTTGGTCCAGGGAGTGCAGAGCCTGGCTGAAGCATTCAGGAGCTGCATGAGGTATCTATAGCAGATGCTCAAAAAGCAGTACAGGGTGCATTACAGGTGTCTGAATTCTTCCTGGCCTCCAGCTGCTGTACCAGGGTTCTATTTTGTGTCAACCAGCCAGCCCTGTACAGATGTGTTGTGTACCCTAGGGCGTCTCAAATGGAGCTGAACACTTTTGCTTAAGCAACTGAATCCCACCCTAAGTGGTTTGCTCAAGATCATCTATAAAGCCTCTGTGATAACAGGGCCCAAACCCAGACCTCTTCACAGGCTATTTGGCATTTTGTTTACTGGAATTTGCCCTGTGTCAAGAATGACTATATCCACATGGTGGGTTTGGTTGGATTTATTTTCTGCATTCCTTATTTTTTAATAATTGGACTAGCCAAGGGTCATTAAAGGAGGTTTTGCAGTGGGTAACCAACATTTCCCTACAGTGTATGTCGTATACAGAGGAAGAGTTGAAGTCTTTTCACCTACCTTTATTATGCTTTCTTTATTTTTGCTTCAGCTTTCAATGTCATTATGTCTTCAGTGCTGGGTTTTGGAGGGAAATGCACATGCTATTTTAATATCCCCATGCTGAGTCTTACCATAACTGTGTGGCTGCTTTGGGTTGTTTGTTCTGCTTTTTGAGAAAAAGTCCATGAAAGCCTTCAGCAGGAAAATCATTTGGGACAGAACAAGAGGGAGAGAAACCTCAGATGGAAATAAAACTCCATGGGGAGGTGGGGCTTAGGAAGGCAGCCTCATGTGTGGCAGAAGACTAGATGGAAGTGTCAGTAAGACAGTCCAGAAATTCCTCTGGCATGCAGTGGGTGCTGTAAGGTTTTCAAACTGGCTGTTTAGTGTGGGGCATTCTGGGGTCTAAAACATTTCCATGCTGCACATTTAGAGCAATAGCCGACAGTCAGGACAGCCTGGGATCTCAGCTGTCATTTTGAGAAATTAGTGGGCTGCTTTGAAAAGTAAGAAAATGAGAGGCCTGGAACGGAGAGAGAGGAATAAACTGAATTGGGAACATGAGCTCAATAGTTTGTCGTGCCACTTTGGGTGAGACTTGTATTGGGTAAGAAACCTGCTGAAAACAATTATCTGAAAAAAATGAAGCTGCTCAGATTTCTGCTTTATAAGTTTCTCTGCTGATTTAAACCTGCTCCCCATCCATTCTGTGAGTCTGTGTCCAGTCTAATGAGGCCCCCTTCGTCTGTCTTGTTTGGGCAGCCGTCCGAAACCTCTCCTATCGAGAAGGACTTTTTCAGCCCCAGAGACTCCCAAGGGATTTGGGGGCAGAGAAATACAGAGTTCAGAGGAGCAGCAACTACTTGTGAGAGTTAATGAGGGGAAATGAACTCATTTGTGATACTTGTAAACTTGAAACCCAGTTACAGGGAGCACGAAGAGGGCTGGGGCATCCAGCTGCTTGTAACACAGATGTACTGATCTGGGAAGAGGTGAGCCGCTGGCTTGNGCCCTTTCCAAACATCCTGTCCCAGAGCTCAGATGCTGACAGTGTGCTTTGTATCCTAATGGTGCTTTGTGCTCTCAGCTTGTGAAGCCCTCTGAGCCTTTAGCCTGGCTTCCCACTGTGGCTGCTCTTCATGGAATAGCACTGATTTACACCAATCTAATCCTTTACCTTTGTGACAGGTACTGCAGAGAGCTGTAAGTACTAAAAAATTGAAAAAGCTTCATAGCCCACTACTCAGAGTCTCATGCTTTAGGGAACTTCATTGCAACATTACATTTCAGCAATTTAAAAAGCAAACATGGAACAGTCAAAGAAACTGTACTGGTTTGTTCCCAGTCTTCCCCTGAGCAGCATCCCCCTCCTACACCCCTTTCTCTTTGATCCCTAAAAAGCCATCTATGGCTTTAAATAAACTGTAAGTGGGGACACGACTCTGCTTGATGTCTGGTCTGCAATGGAAGGAAAGTGTCACTTCCAATTTTGTGTGGGTGCAGAACAAAGACGCCTGTGACCAATCCACTGTACAGTGCACTAGTTTTGTTTGAACAGGGAGCTTTAGTGAGAAGCATATTTCAAAGGGCCGGGGAAGCAGATTTTAAATGCTGTCAAAGAGAAATTATTTTACCTTTTCTATATCCCATCCATGGTACCTTGTGTTCCTTCCTCGTGGGCACCGTGCAATAACCTTGCACAGTAGGTGGAGCAAGGCAGCTGGAGCAGCATGCAAGGATGGTTTGGCTCTCCAGCCCAGGACACAAACTGGCCCATGTTAAGTCAACTTAAGGGCTGCACACAGGGATGTTTGCAATAGAGGAAGTGTAGGAACAGAAGAGCCAGTAGGCAGACTGCAGCGCTCCTCATTTACCAACAGCAATGCCCAAGCACATTTATCTAACCAATTTCAGTCACTGTGGTCAGTACCAAATGGCACTAGGTCTCTGTGAGATAATACTATCTGTGCAGCTGTTCACAACATTTTTTCAAGGAGAGTGTGACAACCAAGGAAGGGCTTTATTAAAATTAGTCCCAGGTTTACTATGAATAGGAGTTTAGCCAGGTTTCAGACATGCTAGCAGAAAAAAACCTATTTTTCTATCAAATAACAAAGTGGTTGAGTAAGGAATTGAGATAAATTATTGGGATGACTTCCAATTGTAGACTGTGGTGAGGAAATGAGGTAGGTCATGCCTCCCTGACAGTCTGGGTTTCAGTTTCACATCAGGCAGTTCTGTATTGCCATGTCTGTCTCTTCTGCACCATTTACTTCATATACTGTATGTACATCCTTCCCTCCCCCTGCTTCCACTCTCCCTTGTACATATTTAATCATAAAATCTCTCTGCTATTCTTGTTCCTTGTATTTGACATGTGCTTTATGCAGGCTTCTGCCTCTGGGAGCTGGTCCTTGATAAAAAGGGACAAAGCAGATCGTCAAGTGACCATGCTTTGTACAAGGCATTATTTTTTCCATCTGTCAAAATTAAATGGCACTTGGGATTTTCCCTTGGACTGTCAATATTTTCACAAAATTCCAGGCTGTCTAATGAAACTCAGGGAAAATAGTTGTACAATGACATTCTCTTACATGTTGTCATGGTGTCACATAGCTCTCTGCACTTTTTTTTTTTGGCTTTTTGAAGATTGATCCACAAAGAGGATTACTATCCCTGCTCACTGCAGCCCTGTCACTGCTGTTGCACACATCTACCTCAGTTACCAGCTTGCCTAAATAGGCTCCTGTCTTTCAGACTAAGCATTTTTGGCATCCATTTAAATGTTTGACATATAGGAGACATTTTGGGTTTTCACAGCCTTGGCCTTGCTGGGATGCAAGTGGGTGTCTTGGTCTCCATCTGGGACAGGATTTCACCACTTTCCAGCTGGAAGTGACTACTGCAGACTCCCTTTCCTATGAAGGCTGCTCATCTCTAAAATGAATGTCCATTTATTTCCAGGGCATGAAGGCTCAAGGTTTTCTGCTTTTCCTCCCTTCTCTGAGCTGTTTTGACAGACAGCATGTGGGATCAGTACATCTTTCTCTCCCATTTGATTATGCACATCCCTCTCTTCATTTTCCCACAGCAGCAATGAGGACAGGGATAAAATACAACTGTTCTCCCATTACACTGTCACAAAGGCAAGAACAGACACTGCGTTTATAACCTATTTTTTAGCTAAAAGCAGAAGATGGTCAAAGCTTTTAAGAAGAGATGCTGTGTCCCTCAATCAAAGGTGTATGTTCAGGTGCTTTATTCATCCCATTTTCAGTTTCAGCAGCAGACACAACTTCCAGAGACACACCGCCAAGTGCAGTAACACTGAGGAATACTGGGTCACATGTATCCTTTCTAGGTTAATTTCTCCCTGCCTTTGCCACAACCATGTCCATCCTTGCTCCAGCTGCCACCTCTTGGCCACCCTCTCCAGCAGAGCCAGAAGCTGCAGATGGATGGCTCAGCCCTGCCACTGTGTGCTGGTGTATTTCTGGTCAGAGCACAAATACAGCACTGCACTCACAGGGCAAATGATAATCTATTCCTTCATAGCTGATGGATGAAGCACATGGACATGGAAGAGTAAACACAGAATTTTCACAATTGTCTCAAACTCTGTGTGTGTTGAAAGGAATTAGGGTCGTTCTCCTGGGACAGCAGATGGCAAGCTCACTTGGGAATAATACCCACTGGATTCTTGTATTTGTGGCCACTGCTTATAGCGGTCACTAATCCTGAGGCTCGGCTGCTCCCTGGGGGTCACTAAATGCATTGGTTTGTGTTTTGGAAATCAAGCACAGTATGTGCTAACTGTTCTAACAGGAAATTCATGTGTAGTATTTTAATATGTATTACATCTCAGGTGCTTGACAAGACAGGCACATAGATGATGAATGTAATTTGTCAGTAAAATTCAGCAGATATATCTTCAGGGTTTAACTCCATATCAAAGCGAGAAGGCAGCATTGAAAGTAAAGCAGTGAAAATTATACTCCTCAACTATTTTCCATGAAGTGATAGTAATTATTAGATAAGCAATAATGATTTGTGCCAATGCAGTCAGTACGGAGTGATAGTTCCCTAGGTTGTTATTTGGGCTTGTGGGTAGAGCTTGCTGTAAATGCACATCAAATGCTGGGATTATTGCAGTTCTGCCCTGTTTTAACAGGTCAGAATAGGGCAGTCCTTGCTGGATGGTTTGCAGGCTTTTCAGATACCAGTTGTACTAGGACAATGACATGGTTACTATTTTAGGCAGTGGGTTACTTGAATGGGACTTGTATTTCTATTGGCATTAAAAAACCTTGCAGTCTTTTCAAGCAGTTATTAGTCTGTATTATAACAACTGTGTCTTTAGCTTTTTGAAATGCAGAGCCCTGGAAAGCAGAAATATAGAGTTGCCAGGCTAAAAGCAAAATACATTAAATAAAACATCAATATTTATGACACAGCCAGTAGTTCTTCTAAAATAAACAAGAAGAAAATCATGTGAAAAGGGACCAGGAAGGCTGGAAACACTAGTGAAAAACAATAAACATAATATAGTTATGATATAAAGCTCATGTAACTCAGGGCTCAGTTTTTCTAAGAGCCCCAGCACTGTCACCTGGGGCTAAGCAAAGGCTTCAGACAAATTGAGTGATTCACTTGTTGGGCAAAAGAAGGGTCAGTGAGAGGATCCTATTCTGCAATTCTTGTTTTGCAGCTGGCACAGAAATACCATGGCAGCTGAGGCATTACATTTCACTTCTCTTCCTCCTTTTTGTTTCCATTTCTCACATTCCATAGAATCATCACAGAATAAAAGAATGGCCTGGGCTGGAATGGACCCTAAAGATCGTGTCGTTCCAACTCCCCTGCCATGGGCAGTGACATCTTCCTCTAGACCAGGTTGCTCAAAGGCCCATTCAACCTGGCCTGGAACACTTCAAAGTATGGGGCATCCACCACTCAGCTTCTCTGGGCAACCTGTTCCCGTGGCTCACCACCCTCACAGTGTTCTAGGCTGAACCCACCCTCTTTTGGCCTAAAGCCATTCCTTGTTCTGTCACTACATGCCTTTGGAAAAAGTCTCTCTCCAACTTTTTTGTAGGCACTGAAAGGCAGCTAGAAGATCTCCTGGAGACTTCTCTTTCTCCTCCAGGCTGAACAACCCCCAATCTCTCAGCCTGTCCTCCTAGGAGAGGTGCTTCAGCCCTCTGATAATCTTCATGGCCTTTCTATGGACCTGCTCCAGCTGCACCTTACAAAAAAGAAGGGTAACACCAGTAAGGGTCTCCAGGGTTGATTGTCACCTATTGTTGCCAAGTGGTGGGGTGCTTTGGCAATGCCCCTGCCAACGATGGCCAGCTCCTCTGAAATGGGAGTGGCAGGCTGGAGCAGCCTGTTTTTAGGGTACATGCAGCCAAGTGGAGCAGGAAGGAAAACAGATAATGAAATAATGGCACTGAGATTTCCTATCAAAGGAATAACACTGTGTTCTGCTTCGTTCTCTTGTGTCAGGACACCAGAACTGGCACTGGGTCTTATTTTCTTCTTTCTTTCCTTGAGAAGGTAAAATAGAGGGGAGGCAGAAATATTCATACTGCTCCTGCTTAAAAGCTAACTTTTATGTGGTCCAAGTCAGCTTTGAAATTGAAACCTCTCTGGGATAATGAAACAGAAGAGACTGAGTTCCTATTTAGACTGATATTATTTGGCTGGGGGCTGTCTTTACTCAAGAGTAATTTGGGTAAGTGACAGAGAGCCGTGACCTTGATTTACTTTGTAACAGTTTGGGTTGAAATGGAAGAGTATTGAAATTTAGATTTTTTCGAAAATTTCAGGGACATCATTAAAGAGGAGGACTTTCCGTTCTTCCTTTCAGTATGCTCTGTGCTGTTAAAAATAGCAGAGGAAATAGATGTGTGACATTCATCTGCTGACTCCTTCATGTCTGTTACCAGACTTGATTGCATTTAAAGACTAGTCAGAGCAGAAAGTAGTCCAGGACCCTCAGCTTACCTCTGAAGGATTCTCAAAATGGGAAACACCCATTTATATGATAAAATACATTCGTTAAACTGTGCTTGTGGGAGGCATTGTGAGTACTAAAGGAAAGAAGATAGTGGAAATCCTGAAAAAGGTGCACTTGCTAAGGCAAGTGGAGAATTTGTATAATATGGAACATATTCTGCCCCATTTTCTTTGGAGGTACCCCAAGGTACACTGAAATGCATATATTAGGGCACCAGGTCCGCTTGATGATCTTATGATCATCAAGTAGCATTACTTGATGATGCTACTTATTTGAGAACTGATCTTCAACTCGGACACCCAAAAACTAGAAACAATCTGCATTCACCAAGTAAAACAGTTAATATCAGTATAATAGGAGGGGTAATGATGGGAGAGGTGGGCAAGCTTCCTTTTCTTCTGACCGAAAGGATTTCTGCTTCTTTGAGAGTTCTGAGAGCTTTGGATAAAGTTCCAGCCCTAATTTATTTCTGTTGGGATCTTTCCACCACCCAATCCCACACTTTCTTTGCCTGTTCTTTCTTAGAGGAATGAGTTTGTTTGCTTTCCTGCAAAAACATCTCACAACCAGGAATGAGCATGGAACCTGTCAGGTCTGGGAGCTGTTACAACCAGCCAGCAGTCTGCCAGCGTTCCCATCTGTAGATTAAAACAATGCCATTGCTTAGGAGAACCAAAATAAAATGAGAAGGCTGTGTTCAAAGGTTTCATCAGGAAATAAAATCCATAGGCATTTGAGCTCCAAAGTGCTGACCCATGAGAAGCAGATTTAGGAAGAAAAACCAAAAACACTAAATAAATTGTCATATTAACCAAAGAAAATGAAGAAGTAAGAACTTTGTGTGGATTTGTAGACTTGTCCTTTACTCTCTGCAATGTTTTTTGCCTTTTCAGAAAATCCAGAGGTCATGCTTCCCTTTCCCTTGGCAAGGGGAGCACAAATGGCACACGGCCATTCAGCCAGTAGATTCCTAGTGAAAATTTTATTCCCAGTGAAAATTTATTTAGGAAATATCTGTCCTAAATGGGATTGGCACTGATTTGTTTTTTAAATTACTTTGTTCATCTTAAATTTGTAGGTATGTAATTATATAGAACATAATCAAATTATTCTGGTAAATTTGGGGACAGAACTCAAAAATTATGGGGATTGGATGCAGGGGACAACAGGCAACAGCAGGTTCACTTTTTTTCCTTAAGAAGCTGGGTTAAACACTTACTTCATTTAGAAATGAAATATGAATGTGGTGAATTAGCACACTTTCTTCTTCTTTGTTTTTTGATCTAGTATATGATGTATAATCGATTTTTCTCCAGAGATGTTATTGATGCTGCTACGTGTATGTAGGATCCCCCTTTGCTAATGACTGTGATATCCCTACCAGAGCAGATAGAGAACTGAGTGATGAGTGATGGCAGAGGACACGGTCTTTTGTATTTATCTTGATGTTCACAATGGCAGGGCTTCTGAGATGGTTCCACATCCCTATCCACCACAGTCATTGCTCCTCAGTCTTGGGCTCACACTGCCTGTGCCAGAGACATCTTCCTGCTGCATGCCTGGAGAGGGTGAGTGCAGTCTGCTAGGGAGGACATGCAGAGATATTTGTTAAAGGATGGAGTGGGAGACTGTAGTGGAAATCCTGCCTTTCATGAGTGTGTTGTTCTGTCCCAGCTGATAGGAGATGTCAGATTTTTAATTCTGGCTCATTCAGAATGGCTCTGGTGTTTGATAAGAATGTGTTACCAGCCCACGTGCAAAGCACAGGTCTGAAAAAGAAGGAGGAGGGAGTTATGAATAAACTCTGAAGGCAGGGTTTTTACCGACTTCCTTTAACTTCCCACTGACTCCCTGTCTCTAGCACAGATTTTCTCTGGGACCTTATGCACCAGGATGTTCCTAATTCAGAGGGCTGATGGGGGTTTCACTGTTGAAAGACCTTTCCAGTCCCCCTCCATGTGAGACATGTCTAACTTACAAAGCAGTACCATTACATGACATGTGTGACATACCACTGCCTCTTTTAGAGGAGGTTGCTTAAGTTTTGTGATGCTTGTCCAGCCCTGTGTCTGGTACTCACCTGCAATCAGCACTGCAGCAAGAGTTATACTCGTGTGCAGACTCTATAGGCAGGTAGCACAAAACCAGTCAGAGCACATTTGCTAATGCAGTCATATCATAAGGTCACATTTCAGTTGGAAAAGACCTCTACTCTCATGGGGTCCAGCCATTAACCTAACACTGCCAGGTCCACCACTAAACCATGTCCCTAAGTGCCACATCTGTGCATCTTTTAAATCACTTATCCCATCTGGCCTTTTACTTGTGCAGTATTCAATACGTCTGCAGCTTTGCTGGAAGCGGGGAGAGCTCCAGAATGCAAGTCTGTGTTTATATCTGCATGTAGCTCTGTGTCTATATAACAGGTACACGGAGGCGTGTGTTATACATATGCATGTGCACACAGACTGCTCGCTCCTGGCACTGCCGCTGCTGGCTGCCGCTGCGAGCATGGGAGCACGCAGGGAAGGCTGCCGATCCCGGGAGCCGCCATCCCTTCCGCGCCTCAGCGGCAGTGCTGGGGCTCATCCCCGCCGCCCTGGTACCCACTGGCTGCCCCGGGGGTGGGCAGGCTCGGCACTGGCCCCTGCGCTCTTCTGCGAGAGAAAATGCAGGTAAGGGGAGATGGCCCGTGGCAACCAACAGGCCCCGCGCTGCGGCTGGCCGGGAGCTGCTGGCTCCTGCCGCCGCCAGTCAGGGGATGCCGTGTTTTCCAAAGGCCCCCCTCAGTGATGCTTAGAAGGCTGAGGAGAGCCGAGGAGTATGGGGAGCGTGTGCGCTGGGTGCACGCAGCCTGGCTGCTCTGTAGCAGACAGGAGTGCTGGCCGAGGGATTTTGCTGCAGCATCCTTCCCACTAGTCAGGGGAAAGGAGCAAAGGAGCTGAGAGGCGAATGATGTGTACCAGGGGAGCGCTCCGGAGGTACCTGCTCGCTCGTGATGCCAGTGGAGCTTGCAGGGATAGAAACGAGACTGATCTCAGCCCTGCAGCTGGGTCTCCTGGTCTGCAGCAAGCGCAGGGTTATTAAATCCCGATGACACTGTATAAGAGCAAAGTATTCTTGTAAGAACTGACAGTTGTTCAGGAGCCAGAAAGGCCTGGGTCCTCCAGATGACCTCGTTCCAGGTAGCTCTGCTTGGGATCCTTTTTTATTACAGAAGTAGAGTTGGTGTTTGATGGTGTCACACGCAGGGGGAGGGAAATAAAAAAAAAAAAATTTTAAAAAAAGAAAAAAAAGATAGATTGCAGTCCTATTGCAAGCAGGATGCAGCAAACCACAGTCAGTCCTCTCTTCCAAGGAAGATGAAGAGACCCTTGGAGGGTCTCTCTCTCCCTTCCACTTCGAAGAGTAAGACTGTCTGCCTTCTGTAAATGGAGCTGGTTGTGTAATGCATTATACATCACAAGGTTAGACCTCTTCTGATTTCTTAATGGAAAGGCTATTTTATTTCTCAACTGGGTGCCAGCAGGGATGCTGGAAAAGCGCAGAGACGCATCCTCTGTCCCACACTGACACCGAGGCACACAGTCAACTGCAGACCGGGAACTTGTCGAAGAGGAGTGAGGACCAAATCTGGAGCCAATGCAGGGGGAGAGGAGCAGCCTCAGCTTTTTTAGCAAGTGAATGGGGAGGGGGAGGAGGGTAGTATGAGCAGTGATGTCATTTTTAACTGGTTCCTCACAGAGCTGGGGAGTGAAGTTGAAGGAAAAACCTGCAGTCTCAGAATGGCTCTCAGCTTTGACTGGAGACTCTAAATGACTGAGGGTCCCCACAATGGTAATTCATTTTCTTTCCTATGCAGAACTGTTCGGTTATTTTGGGTCAAGCAAAGGGCATTTATTTTCTCTCTCTCGCTCGCTCTTTCTCTATCTGTGTGTTTTGAGGGTTTGACTTCACTGTTGCCTCTGGTTTGTTAAATACCTTGCAGGTTATTTTAAGTTTTTCCTGGGTAGTTTGAGAATTTTTCTCTGATGTGGAAATACATGTCGTTACAGGAGAGTTTAGCATGCAGCGTTTCTGCTACTCATCAGGAGGGGAGATGCAGAGGTAGCCAGGCACACAGCATTCTGCACAGGAAATATACTTTTAAAATCACAGGTGGAAAGAAAGGGACTTGATTGGCATTTGCTGTTGTAATGGATGGCATTAATGTTGCTTGTAGGAGGCAGAAAGACTTCTGGTCAACTATATAGATAGAAATGAATTTTCCTTGGGTGATAATTTCTGTATTTTTGATTGGCAGGTTTTTATTATGAGCATTGTAATTCTAGTGGCACTGAATGGAAAATGTCAACATAAGAGATTTTGGCTATGTGAGACCGTGTATGTATGTATAGTTCTTCTTGGCATGTATTAACCACTTGTGTGCTGCTCCCTCCACTGCATTTGCCCTGTTGCTGTCTTCTGTAGAAATCAGTGGGATGCCAGGCTGTGCTGTGGACAGAGGGTTATTTTGTCTCTGGTTCCTGGAATCAGCAGAAGCAGTCAAGTCATTTTTAGATAAATAAATTTGTCAAGACAGGTCCATCAAGGGTAAAGTGTCTTAGTCCAAATGGTGGATCATGAAAAGGATCCCCAGTTTATATTTCCAAGTATTCAGCTACTGGTATCATGAGTACAGTTTGGGTTTGTGGTTGTTGTGATGATGCTCGGTCCAAAGGCAGAGGGTGTAATGCCAAAAGTCCATTTGTCTATGGAAGGCTTGTCACATTCCTCTCTGGGATCCCATTTCCCAGTGGTGAGACTTGCTTGTCTTTTCACCTAAGAGAACACTCAAGACAGCTGAGGAAGCCAGACTGCAGTTTTTCTTACTAGGAACTTGGGATGTTCATGTGATAGCCACAGACCTCCTGCTGTAGTTTGTCATGACAACTGTGAGCTCAAATATGGGAGATCTGGGCTCAAGAATGAAAGAGGCAGAAAATAAATAGGAACATTGTGATTCCTTCTGAATATGAAATGTTCCTTCAGGAAGTTCCTGCTGTGGCTGAAGGCTTGAGGAACCCATTGCTGCCCTAGAGAAAGCTCTTACTGGAGAGTAGCTGGGAGGAATAAGCCTCTCTTTTAGCAGCTGTTGCAAAGATGCTGGCAGCCGTCACAGGGGCCATTTTGGACTCCTCCCCCTGCAACATGCCATGGTGCAGAGGAAGAGTAAATCTGGTAACCTCTTCTGCCAGTCCTCTCAACATTAGCCTTAGTGTTGGAACATGTAACTCAGAGACAAAAGCCAGGCTTTAAAAATGGCATTTTCCTCTCCGAGTGGTTTTCATCCAGATGTATGCTTGCCTTCAGTAACAGTGCTTATGTGGGGGCAGTGTGCCTGGCAGGTGGAGGGAATGGTTAACAGGCTGTACTGAACTAGTCACCATGGCATATGGAAGCTTTCCATCTCCTTAGTGCCAGGCTGAATCTGCTGCTGTGGATAGGCAACTTTGTTTTCCTGTGATTTTAGCATGGCTCCCTTCACCAG
>VYXD01002324.1:180223-215846 GCA_013397195.1 Hylia prasina
TTTTTTTTAAGCTCAGCAGCAGAGGTAAGACCTTGTTTTCATATTCTGTGTAACACCCTTATGATACTTTAGATGCTACACAGAAATAAGCAGATGGCAGGGAACTGATCTGTATTTGTATATAAAATGTCTCTGACTTTATGAACAAGATCCATATTATAAAAAAAATAAAATTGGCTGGGGTGACTCTCCCTCCGCCTGTGCTGGCAGATGTTACGGGAGCTGAAAGGATGTGAGGAGCAATTGCCACCTCCCCCTGCACAGATCCTGCCAGATCAGGGCTGTGCTGTATCCGTGGGTGTCGTCTGCCTTTCACTGTTCAGCATGTACAGCATCTCAGCCTCTAGAGCAGTCTGGCACCTCTTCCAGCACTTCCTTTTTTTAACACCACTTGGAAAATCCATACAGAAAGAAGAGGGGCAGAGAAGAGAAGGCAGTGAAGTGGGAGGGGGGTAATTAGGGTCAGACCTGATGTCCTGGCAGAGCTGGAGGTTCCAGAGAAGTCAGGCAGATCCATGACTCAGGAAGGACAAAGTAAGGACAGCAAAATGCACACCTGGCCCAGCCTATGGTGTCACATTTATGACTGTGTTTATCCTTTTCTTCATAAAAATGAATATATTTTGTTCAGGTTCTCAGGCAATGCTTTACCTTTTGAGTTAAAACTCACCTCATGCCTTGGTAGCTTGCCTGTCTGTGACCTGATTTTATGCTTTACTTTGTCATTAAACATATTCAACAACTAAATGTAAGAACCCATCCACAGCTTTGCAGACCCATATTTGTTTCCAAGTAGGCAGCCCTGTTACCCCATAAAGGTGATGTCTCCCCTCTTGGTGCCTGGTGGTGACAGAACATGTCAGCTCCTCACAGTCAGTCTTCTAATAGTCCTTCCACAGTGAACAGAGGGGGACAGGTGCTGCTGGAGGACTCTTCAGATCTCTCTGAGGCTCATTTGTACTCAAAATCAGTGAGGAGCCTATCTGTTAGCTACAGAAATTCTCCAGGGAGACAAATCTCCCCTGAGGAAAGTTACTTTTATGATTACTTTCCGTTGTCTGCTTCTTTATGTTTGGAAATATTGTCAACTTTGCTCATTGTGAATAAATCTGAGCGTCCCCAGAGTGCCCTCTGCCCTGATTACCATTCCACTTGATACACGGTACATTAAGGTCAAACACTGTTTGCTACTCAGTGGCCCCACTTTTAACTAATACTTTCTGCATGATAACTTTAATGACAATTCTCCCTTCTCCCAGTGCCCTTCTCCCCGCTCTCCTTTGTTCCTTGCCTTACTCCTTTCCTGAAAGTATTTCCTAATTTAATTTCTTTTCCTGTGGATTTTTTTCAAGAAGCTTATTTCCTGCATATTAGTTTTATTTCATTTTCATCACTGCTTACAGCTGAGAGTTTGAAGACTTCCTGCCTGGTGTTGCTGTCAGTGCAGTCATTCCATGGTGGTATTTGATAGTTGCCAGTAGGTGTTGACACCTGACATTTCTGCTCTGGTTTTGACTGAATGCAATGAAATGTAGCCATTTCAGCCATGCCTTCTGGTTTTCTTCTTTGTGTGCAGGTACACGGTCATAATAACGTGTGCCCACACTTAAAAGGTAATCATTTTATACAAACATTAAGGGAGCAATTGTTTGCAACTCTGTGTATTTGCTGTGCTAAAGCCGACGCGTTGAAAGCTGCCTCGTACTGGGCCTGATGCGTGCACAAAGGCAGAGGGGTTACAAATGTGCAAGAATTAGCTGTTTGCAGCTATGTTCTGGATGACAGCTCTCACCAGAGAGTGGTCCACACCCCTGCAGCCTCTGACAAACCCTGAAGCTCTTCAGCAGATGTGGCTTTTCAGAAACCCCGTCAGAACTCAATTAGGTTTTGTGCATGAATATGTGGCTTAATAGTATAAATGTGAGTACAAACAATAGGATATGGTCTGGGCTCATAAAGCCATATTAGCCGTAACAATGAAGCTTAGCCTATGTTATGATCTTTATTAACACCTTATGACACCATGAAAGAAGTAAATGCTTTAAAATTTATTTTAGCTTTAATGTTTTCATGCTGCATTTTATGTACTCGTTGCCATTGGCTGTGATGTCTCACTTCGAAGTGGGAGTTAGTGGGTCAGCGTGAGCTGTGGGGCACTACAGCTGGCAGGGTTACAGGTTTGCACCTCTGCAGGGACATGCAAGGGGATATAGCTACCAATGCTCACCTCCTGGTTAAATTTGCAAGCTGGCATTTGCCATTTGAAGCTTGTGGACCATTTGAGGTAAGCAAGGGCTTGAAATACAGTAGAAAAAACAGTGCGAGACTGCAGAAAAAAATTTAATGCCTAAGGTGAGTAAGCTGAGAACATGTTATTCAAATAATAACAACAGTGGGAAAATAATTTATCTTGACATAAGTTATTCATCCTGCAGTCTAGATATACAACATCACTGACAGAGTTTCCAAATGTTGTCTGGATGGATTTCTTTAGAAAGTAATCCAGAGTATCTTGGTGTCTTTGTATAGAAAGTCTTTTTGTCTGTGTATAGAAAGTACTGTAAGTAATACAGGCCATTCCATACATTGTAACACATCCATGCTTTACAGATTAAGGGCTAACTTCAAACCCAAAAGGCCTGGAGGGTAGAGGCTGCAATTCCTGGGTAAGAGCTAACAATGAGGACTGCTGGAACATTTGCTTGGCATCACAGGGTGGGTGGAAGGGACTCACAAGAATTCAAAGATTGCCTAAATCCTAATCAGGTTTTTTCATTAAAAACAATTCCTTTGAGAAAGTATAGAAGTGAAAGGGGCATAAATCCTTATTTTGAGGCAGCTCTCCTTCCCCTTACAAAACAAAAGGACTGTGTTCCCTATTGTTTCAACAAATGAAACTCTGCAATTCAGCTGGCCTTGTTCTCAGTGTGCTTCTCTGAACTCTTACAGCTCAGTTTGCTGTAATGTTTAACACAAGTGTCCTGTCAGAAGTGGAATTGGGAAAGAGGACAGTGTGGAAAGAGGACCCTTCTCTTGGCCCAGAGCAGTCTAGTCTAATGAAAGGTGTTCCTGCCCACAGAAGGGAGTTGGAACTAGGTGATCTCTAAGGTCACTTACAGCCTAGTCCAGTCTGTAATTTGTGGGCTGATTAAGATGTTTGTCTGAAACTGGGCTTCAAGTAAATGGCTTGGGAGGCCAGAGCCAGACCAAACATCTGAGGAGGCTGGTAGTGGAGGACTTGGGTATTTGCTGAGACTGGGGAAGAGTTGTACTGAAAGCACCAGAGCTACACCATGAACTCGTACCTGTAACTGCACCCTGTGCCAGCCAGCTCTGGGCCACCACCAGGGTGGCTCCAGAGAGACCTTGTGGAGGAGTGTGGGATTTTTGTTGCCTGTCCCAAGAAACACACTGCCTTATCATTCTGGGGAGGAAGCTATTCAGAGATAGGGGTAGAGAGACAGAGCAGGTCACTCAGTCCCTCTGCAGAACAGACTTATGGAGCTGCAGGAGCAGCAAGAATATTTCTCCAGAGGAAGAAAAAAAAAATAGTTGCATTTGGTCCCACTGAGATGCTTGACTTTCTGTCTTCCTCGGAAGGTCTGTGAGTAATTTGAAAGGGACATGTTGTAATATTATTTACATACATAGCATTGCATAGTATTTACTAACGAGAATTGGAAGAAACTTGCTATTTACCTCGACTTGCAGTTAAGTGGCATCCAAGGCATCTAGCCAAGCTCACTGAAAAAGACTGATGGGAGGGAAGAAGTGTGAAATACAAGCCACCATCTCTGCTCCTAACACATGGCTTGTTGCTCCTGACTCCTGGGCGTTTGATTCCTCAGCCTACAGGCAGTGCCAGCAGAAGGGAAGAGGGGCCCAGCTCATTCATTTTCTGTGCAAACTGGCATCTTTGATTCTAAATGCTGCTTCTAAGAAACAGAGAAGGTGTGGAGACTAAGTCTTAGAGCTTAGATGGAAGGTTGTAGTTTTTGAAAATTTCCAGGAAAACAGAAATACATTTGCTGTACTTGGAATAAGTCATCTGAACCTTATCTTCCAATATGGCAAGCACAGCGTATTCTTTGTTGAGTGTCATCTTCCAGTGTGCTTTTTCAAGGTTCATGATGTCTTACTGATGGTCTCTAGGTTCACAAATGAGGAGAGGTTGTTCATACTCTGGATGCTGATGTGGAAGTAGGTGTTGCAATGACCAAGTGTCTGCTCTTTTTGAAAAGAGGATGCTCAGCATAGACTCAAAAGCTATTACTTGAAAAGAACCGCTTTAGGTGCAAATATTCAGACAGAAATATGCAGGGGAATTGAATGTTTTGAGTAGAAGAATAGGCAGGATACCCTAAAACTGCTACCAAAAACCAGTTTGACCTAGCATAAAATTGTCTATAGGATGTTTTTTTCACAAGATCCTGAATGTAAGCATTAACTAAGGTAGGTAGAATAGTAAATGAATTTTGTAGAGCTTTGTTCTTGAGTGCTGGCATGTGAAATCAAGGTGACTGATCTGAGAGCAACATCACAGTGTACAGCACACTTCTCTGTGATAAAAAGGAGAGTATTATGGTGACCTGCTGGAGCAACTCAGGCAAGCTTAGCAGTGATTTGGGCTGAGTCAGTACAGGAGAAAAATAGCAGAGCAGTGGGAGAGAATTGCAAAGGATGTCTAAAAGCATACTTACAAAGTGTGTTATTGAGACCACACACTACACTGCTGGAGATAAGAGACTTTATCTTGCTGCGTATCCAGTTACATGCTCTGGAAATACATAGACATATGTGTGTATGTGGGATGTCATACCATCCCTGCTGTAACAATCCATCCTTACCATTAGGTCCAGTAACCTTAAAATAGTTCTGGTTTGGGTTTTTATCTAAGATTGCTTATGCCTTCACTATTTTACTGGCTAGCTAGCTCTTTGCTTTCTCATGGAGCATGACAACAATCTGAATTGAATATGAAATTAATATTCCTGCAGAACAGTTGACCTAACAGTAGCCTGAAGCTTGCCAGGCAGGACTGCCATGTTGTCTGCCTGGTTTTTTTTTACCATTACCCTGCAGGGCACTCTTGGAGGATGTGTAAAGCATAGACCTGAGAACAGGAATAAAGGAAAGGAAGAAATTGCTGGCTAGGGAAACTTCACAGGAATGGAGGCTTGAACATATAAAGTACTCTGTATTTCTAAGAGTTTATTGTCTGTCCTGCAGTGACAGCTTTGAAATACAAAGTTCCATTCTGGCCACTGTAACATATTTGACAGAGTTAGGAAAAGCAGTTTAAAATATGTTCAAACACTACCAGCAGTGGTTGAAAGCAGCAAAGCCAAGAATGGGATTAGCATGTGGTACTCTTCACATAAGTGCATATTGCTTAACAGCCTAATCTTCTTACGTGTATAAGAGCCACACGCCTCCCAGCCCTCTTGAATTATGTCTGTTGTGCCAGTCAACCAAACATCAGGTAAATGCAAAATTCAGGGATATGGTAATGGAAATGACATCCAAATCATATGCTTTCCAGTATTTTAATCTCTCCTGCTACCTGAATGCCAAATATGGATGGGGTTTTACCCACTTGCCCTTTTTTCTCCTGAATAGCTGTTATTTCTCTGTGTAGCATAATGCAAGGCAGAAAAATGCCACAGGGATGTGCTAAGAAACTGTGATTGAAACATGAGAGGTTTCATTGTATTGGCAGGAAATAAAACAATACAAAGAACACAAAAGATTGTGGTCCTTCTCAACAGATTCTGCTGTCAGTGAGGTTTCTGCCTTTTTGCTTGAGTTTGAAAAATTTGCTAAATTGTCTGTCCGTGAGTGCAGAACAGAATAATAATTGTACACATGCTGTTGCCCACATGTAGCTAAAGACTTAACTTGTTTTGTCATGTCTACCCCCCTGTTTTTCTGGAGGGCAGCTGCAGCCTGTGTAGACACAGTTGCACTGGCTTTGATTTGCATGTGCAAGTGCCAGTGGCAGGGCAGATGTGGTGATCCAGGCTTCAGGTCCAGACCGGCTGCCCAAACCATCTCTTGGGGTCTGGAGCTTTCCACTCACATGCATCCTGAATTCAGGTTGCACAGCACAAAAACTCTTCAGAAATACTCTGGATTTCTGCCCTGATAAAAGCAATAAGAAATAATGATGCCCAAGGCCATTACAAACGTGTTTTCCAGCACAGGCTCCCAGAGAGAAGTAGTCAAGGAGCAAACCACCTAAAGTGGGTCATCAGTCACCCATGGCCCTGTGACAGTGGGCACTGTGAACACTGAAAGGGAAATGTCTGCCCTAAACAGCACAAATGGCAGAATAAACCAGGAAAACAGGAACAAAATATGTGGCCAAGGATGGGGGTATGCTACCCAGACCCAATCCCAAAGATGTATTTGGTTGGTGAGGAGACAGGGTTTAGCATGCAGCTTTTTTCTCTTTCATTGAGTTGAGCGTCTCTTGCCTTACACGAGAGATGTGCTTAGAAAGCTCTGTGAAGACTGCCTCATTTCTCACTTGTCCCAGGGAAGGTGGACTGCAGACAGCTTCCCAGGGAAAAGAAGGACTGGGAAGCACAGGCAGTGTCCTCAGCAGCCTCTGCAGTGCCTGTCACATTCCCATCATCCAATGTCCCTACCTCAGCAAAAGAGCTTTAGAAGAGAAACCCATCCCTGTCAGGTGTTGCTCTGGCACTGACTTGGTGGGAAAAGAGCATGGCATCCTGCCAGGGTGATCAGGGTTTCCAAGGGCACTGGGGTATGTCCCAGTTTCTGGCTGCAGTCACTTGGTACTTTTTTCTAGAGATATGAGGGAAATTGTGTGCATACCCATGCTTGTAAGGTGTAGTCACTGAAATTAGATTGCCATTGTTCAGCTGGGTGCTGGAAAAGCTGACAAGGCAGTAGCCTCATTTGCAATGAACAGCAGCCCCACCAACACAGTCCCTTTGCATGGGCATTTTTCAATTGCTAATAAAGATGGGACAGGAAAGTAGCTCATCCAAATAGTTACTCACAGTTCCTGTTGGTGGTGTTCCCACTGGCAAATAGGGAAATGTCTGGGTATATGCATGGTGGGGAGGGAACACTATTGTTGAAAACTGAGTGACTGTGCCACTTTCAAGGAGCTCCAGACTCCGGTGTCTCTGCTGGGTAAGCCTGGCACTCTCTTTGCCATCACTGGGAAGCAGCAGCCGCAGAGGGAGGTGCTTTGAAAGTACTGAGCTTGCTGATGGATGTGGTACATGAACAGCCAAGAAGCAACTCTAGATTTTTACCAGTGTTTTAGGCTTAACCCCCCTGGGTGCTCCAGTGGTTACATGAGTACATTGGGGGAAGCGTACATTCAAGACATACAGGGCTATAAATAAAATTCACATCAGACTCAGCACTTGCCTCAATGAAACATTTATGCACTAAATTGCGTGATTAAGTTGGATGTGCTGCCAGACTGCCTAGTCTTTGAGATAATCTGGTCTTCCTCAGAATTAATTTTCTTGCAATGTTTTGCACACAAACGCAGCAGGCAGTAACTCACTGCTGACCTGGGCAGTAGCCGAGGAAGAGACTGATCACGTTTAATTCTGCTGCTGCTGGCATAGGCCTATTTATGCAAAGCTGGATGAACATCCAGCTTTCTTATGACATTGAATCACACAAGAAAAAGTCACCATTTTTACATTAAATAGCTAGAAAAAATGGCATATGCTAAAATGACAGGTGAACCACCTTAATGCTGGAGAAGAAGGGCTTTCCTGAGCAGAGCCTGGCATGGGGCTGCTGGCCACAGCAACCTTTGGATGCATGCTGCACCCCTGAAACAGGGTGTGCAAAGAGGTGGAGTTTCACTAAGTGCACAGCCTCCAGCACCTCTGCCTCCTGCAAAGGGCTTGGCTCATTACACCCTCTCTTGAGCATAACCGGGCTCTGGAATAGGCTTATTCACTAGTCTGATCCTTTGTAATTTTGGGTTTTGTCTTTTGGAATCTGGATACTTTAATAAGGATTCAGCAGCTGCCAGTTCGGCTTTGCCTGTGCAGAATTCAGGGCTGACAGCTCTGGGCACTGGCCCTAAATGTGTAGGCAACTTCCTTGCTTGCTGCTCCATTTCCCTCCAGGCTGCACACTTTTTCACACCTTACAACAAATCGTGTTTTCTCTCTGGACCAGGAAACATAGGAGATTATCTTTTTTTCTTTCTTCCCCTGACAGGTAATCGCAACTGTAGTACAGATAGAAATAACAGAAAATTGAGATACAAAAGGATCTGGGAGGGGGGGAAGCAAGTGTCTATAGAAGCAGACGGAGTTGTGGGGGGAAACCCCTGGATCTACCAAATAAATAGAGCAGAAATCTTTCTTGTTTGGCCTTTGTGGTGTTATTATTAGAACAACCACGCCTGAGTGCACTAAAGCCGCACAACCTTCAAGCATCCACATCCAGCTCTGCTATGGCAGGATCCTTTTTCTGCTTGGCTAAAGGAGGGAGAGAATGAGCGGATGTGAAGATGAAAAGGATCTGTAAATGATAAATATGATCAATTTCAATAAAACAGCTATTTGTAAATCTTCAAAAATCTTCTCATGAGAAGAGCCATTAGTGTATGTCTGTTTGACAATTGGTTGTTAGGAAACCAGCCAATGTTAATGGATCCACAGAATGGAATGGAGAATCCATTTAAATGGTCTCTTGTCATTTTGTCATTCCACAAGACAAAAAACCCCAATTACTTTAACTCAGGAATGAAATGAAATGATAGTTTATATGATTCACTTGTATAGTCTAAATTGATCAAAGTACACACTAAAAATAGGTTAACAGTCTATATCTGATGCCTGAAATGTAGCATTTCCTATCTCTGTATTGGCTTTTTTTCTCATTCAGTGTGATGTCCAGCTGTTAATCGTTTAAAGACTGTGGCCTTACAGTTTCTACATTGCTTTATTTATTATGCATGTTACGATGTTGTGGAGGGGCTACAGCCACACGCCAGCTCAGCATTGTAAAAACAGCCTGCAGTGTAAAACACTGGGTAAAGGAAGCGCTGGCTGAAAGAGATACCTTATCCTCATTTCACACAACAGAGATATAGGGAGACAATATTTAACGCCAGCTCCTAGCAGAAGCATATGGTGAAGCTTTGACTGCACATTTCTTCTAGATATCAGCCCAGTGGTCTTTGTCTGCAGAATTACCCTGCCACAGAGTTGGCTTTTTTCTTTTAGTTGAAGTAAGAGATTCAGTCCTGTGAAGAAAGTTAGATGTTCAGTAGTCTTTAAAGCTCACAGTCCACTCCTGCGGTTGCATCCTCTGGCTACAGCTGCCAGCAATGGTGCCCAGTTCCCAGGGGCAATCAGTGAGGCTGGGCAAACTGTCATTGCAGAAGAACAGGCAATGTGCAAAGGACAGGGAAGGATGTGCAAAGGACAATGTGCAAGGAATGAAATCGAAGCAGGTCCTTCTTTTGGCAGGCTTTTACTCACTGGTTAGGTTTTTCACTCTTTCCTCTTTCCAGGAGTTTTTTTCCAGAGCTTTGCTGCTCTGAGGTTGGGATGCTGTTCCTCAAACACCCAGACTAATTGCATTCATTGCAGGTTTATGTTTACTTATCCTTGGGCCAGCATTGACCTCCACCCTACCCAGTGCTGCTCCCTCCCTTTGAGCTTCTTCCCCATTGGAGGCTGAGATCATTCATTGCCTTGCAGCCTTTTTTGCCAGCAGTTTTAGTTTCTATTCTGGACCTCCTAGAAAATCCACTTCAGCTTTGGAGTATTTTAAAGGATTGGACAGTTCAGTGAGTTCTGGGCAATATTTCTGCTTTCTTGGTGTTGGGGGATATATTTCCTGTTACCATGAATGAGAGACCCTGCAGGGAAAGGTGAGAAGACATGGATGGGTGCTGGCTGGGGCCATAGCAAAGGGTACTGTAAGCTTCTTAATGCCCTATCATTTGAAGATAAGCAATGTATTTGTGGTTTTTCTCCTGGGACAGCACTGTGCACAGCTCTGCCAGGTCTGCTGGCTAAGGGAGACTTGTTGGGTGGTTAAGAGGTCATGCTGTTTTATCTGTCAGCAGCAACATGTGTCTACAACAGTAGGTGTGCAGCAGAGCTTGCATGAACTTGGTTTCATTTTTAAGTCTCAAAGTATCTTAACCCAACTCCTAGTTTATTTGTAAAACACTGTTGCCAAGGCCAAAAGAGCTTTCTAAATTTTGCAGCAAAATCTATTCTAGTCTGATGAAATGTCTGAAAATTTCATAAGTAGGTAAAACTTACCACTCACTTACTGATATTCATCACAGACAACTACTAGTGCTTCAGTCTAGACAGATTTTTCTGGAAGTAGGAAGGAACTGCTTGTACCTGCCTCTTCATTAGCCTCCAGGGTACAATTTGTGATCATGAATATCACATGCTCTAGGAAGAATGGGTGGGGTATCTATCATTACTATTGCGTACAAATTTTTGTCCTGAGCTGATTCCCAAGGAGAAAGTGTGGCTCTGAAGTGGATCAGGGCAAGTTGCTTTGTGTCTCAGTACCTTGTATGTAAAACAGACACAGTGCTTTGTTACCTTCAAGGGGTAAAGGATATATAAAAGCAACTCATGCAAGTGAGGTATTTCCCTACTGCAGTGGTAACAGACAGACAAGCCATCAAAAGCTCTGCTTCCAATTTGGCAACATGATGTTTTTGCAATGTCAAAAATTTAATTAGTAAATCCTCATGATGAACAAGCACTGACAAGTTGCCATCATTCATCCTACTACCTTCCTCCAGTATAATTTTTCTCCCCCTGGTGCCATTCCTTGCACTGACACCATGCCAATTGCATGGAGCAGCACTACAAATGTGCTGAAAAAATGACTGAAACCCCACCTGCAAAAATCCACTGAGAAGCAAAGCAAGGCTCCCTAGCAGACAGAGAGTCTGAGGTCCCTTCATTTTTGCTGAAGCTCTGAGAACCTGAACTTCAGCAGGTCTGTGCAAAATATCATACCACCACTTCCATCGTGACACCTATAAATTTTGGTGAACTGTTGGGGTGTTTTTTTGTAATCAAAGAAACTGGTAGTCTCTCATCATCCCACACATGGCAGCATGGTTCCTAGGTTTCTCCTCTTCTGTCTGCTCCCTCCTTCTTCTCCAACTGTACTTTCCCAATTCTTTCTCTATAAAAAGCACTGGTATGCCTTCAGGCTGACTGAATGTTGTTTTGCATTACAGAAAGCAACAAAACAAGACAGACCAAAGCATCTCCACCAGAGAGCCACTCTCTTCCATGATGCACTGGCTACCCCTCAGAGTGCAAAAGCAGGAATTATGCAAAGCAGAGGAGTGCATGGCCAGAGGGGGGACCAGTGTGAGGCACACTGGTTCTTTGGCTGCTGTCTGGGAAGGGAAGCCCAGGAGGTACCTCCTGTGCATGAGGGTGCCTGCCTGCATCACACTGTGCTGTTCTGTGAGCAAAACAGCTGCAGCAGCTCCCTGGCCTTAGACCAAAGTCTGTCTGCATTGGTGCCTGTGGTAGAAGGATCAAGCCCAGTGCTGTACCTTAGGAGGTGCCACCTGCTCTGCTGCATTATGTGGGCTGAGGATGAGCCTGCTCCCTGCTGCTGGCTGGGGCAGTGTGCTGGCATCTCCCATGGCCATCCACTCCTGCTTTAGCCCTTGGAAAGCTACTACTGTGTATCCTGAGGCTGGGAATAGTCCATGGGACTCCCAGCACGAGTCCCTGCACTCCTAAAAAATTCTCTCAAACCTTTAGTGGAACTTGATTCATATAATTTTCAGAGGCAGACTTCTGGGATTTATCTTTAGAGGAACTGAAGTGTTCCTGTCCCTCAGATGTCCCTGTCTATTAATGGAACCTCTTTTGATAGGTGACAGTCAAAGTCTCTCAGCAGGGCAAGCAGTTAATCTCAGTTGTTATGCCCTGGAAGGCTGCGAACCAGCAACTGTGTCAGAAACTAGTTGTGTGTAACATGATGTAGTGAAAGAGCACATTGGCAGGAGAATGAGTAAATGGAAGACCTATTCCTCCCACTGCCTTTGCTCAAAATGTCGCTGTGGAAAGATTGTATACCTTCTTTGCATTTTTTTTTTCTGTCTCTAAAATGATTATCCCTTTGGTCCATTTATATAAAAAAGAGATAGTATCATTTCACCTGCTTGCCTCCATAGAGCCATTTGCAATCTGGTAAAAGGGCATTGCCTAAAGGCCAACTGGTATAACATGAGAAACACAGAGAAAATAATGTCTGCTGATATTTGATGGGACTAAAGGTGCTGTAACAAAGCCAGTGCCTGTTCTTGACAATGCTGTTCCACACAAGAACCTTTCCTTTTCAGCTAGGTTGATAGAGACTAGAAGTCTTACGGTGGGTTCTAATTTTTGTCCTACAGCTGTCTCCAACCTTGATGCAGAGAGCAAACTGAGTGTCTATTACCGAGCACCTTGGCATCAGCAAAGAAACATCTTTCTCCCCTCCACCAGACCACCCTGCGTGGAGGAGCTGCACCACCACGCCAAGCAGCACCTGCGAGCCTTGCGCAGAGGTAGGTGCTGCCCCACGCTCCAGCTCCACACACGTGACACCTCTCCAGGGGCCACCCCAGGCAGCAGAACAATGCTCAGGCACGAGCACACAGAACTGTGGGCACTGATCTGCACTGGGACTTAGGTACTTGTGCTAAGAAATCACAGAACTGTAGAATCACAGAATGGTTTGCATTTGAAGGGACCTTAAAGATTATCTAGTCCCATCTCCCTCCACAAGGGCTGAAACTGGAGCCCAGTGGTATTAGTCTCCACAAAAACTGAGCTGTCTGCTCAAGGTTTCCAAGCATGATAGTGGAGGATGCCTGTGTCCTTCAAGAGTGGCAGCTGAAAGGCAGATGATAGATGTGCTTGACAGCTTGGAAGGGTTGGGCAGGTCTCCCCTTCCAGGCTAGGGAACATTTTCTGACATTGCCTAACAAACTGCAGACCTGTGGTCTCAAAGCAACACGGAGAGGAAGCAGGAGTAAAACAAGGGTCATAACCAGGCTCCTGGATCCCTGCTGTAAAGAGAATTTACTAGATGCAAACATCTGGATGGTCCTAAACAGCACATTAAAGGAAAGGCAAAAGATGGGGAAAGGTCAGTTTTCACTGGGAACCTAACCAAGGGAAAACTGTTACCAGGACATAAGACAAAGCAGGAAAACAAACCTGTCTTTTTTCTGTGCCATAAGGAGGGAGAAAATCTGTGCAGGTCACACTTCAGCAGCAGCCTCCTGTCTTGAAGCGTTTTGCACCAACAGCTCTAATTGCCTTGGTCATTTATTACTGTTATTAGCTTATAATAATAATCGATTACTTAGAACTGCAGAGCATCTGTTAGCTGGATAAGATGTTCCAATTAATTACCACATTTGACCGTCTCTGCAGGTTTTAGGTCAGGAACACACTGTGGATGCAGTATGTCTTCATAGCATGGCAGAGAGTGATACAGCCAAATTGCAACCACAGTAGTGCTGGAGTAGAGCAGAAGTTCTTTTCTGTTCTCAGCAGCTTTGCTTTGCACTTGTCCCAGAACTAGGTGATCTTTGCCTGCCATCTTGTGGGCAAGAGAAATCCTGACAGCAGCACGGGAAGGCAGCTCCAGAAAATGTCTCATCATTTTAAAGTTACAAATCTCAGTTTTGGCAATTTCCCATTCTCCACAATTAATGGCAGTTGTGCAGGTTCAGAAGGCAGCTTGTCATGTGCTGCTTTATCTTATTTTCCAAATAACTGCATATATGGGGATGAAATTTTAGTCTGAAATTGACTCTGAACATGTTTATTGTGTCTCAACTCCCTCTTCATTATCTCTTTATCTGTTTAACCAGAAGCAATTAAAATTAAATTTTAGGTCATAAAACAGCTATGCTACTAGCAAACATTTCTGGCTGGACCACAGCTAGTGGAACATATTATCTCCTTTCAGCTGCACTCGATGCAAACAGCAATTATCTAGCTGTCACCTAAAGTTAGAGATGGGAAGTCCATGAGCATTCTCCCATTCACTTGGAAGGTTCCAAAAACCTGGGACTGATGCTGAAAGAGGACAGAATATTGTGAACCCATGCTGAAGGAAGACTCCTGTGGGCCTAGGGTGAATAAAGACCTTGATGTTCCTAGGATGATCTCCTTCATGCTGGAATCTGAGCATTGCCACTGCCACAACCTTCATGATGTCAAGCCAATGCTCAGGACGTAGCCCTGCCATACAGCCAGGGAATAAAATCCCACCTGGAGCTGTGTTTCCTTTTTTCCCCTCAGAGCAATATATATATGGGCAGAATGCAGACATAGTTATTGCATCTCAATATTTCAAGGCAATAGGAGCTGCAGGTTCCTGTTGGAAATCAGGCCTTGGGTCTCAAGTGCCTAGAAGGGAGCTCCATTGTCTCTTGGGATAAATGGTATAAATCTCATTTGGGGACAATTCAGTTGCAGTGCATATGCTGGGGTTGTGTGGGCACTGCTCTTCTGGGCACACAGATGTCCAGTAAGTGCTTCTCCCCTTCAGCTGAACAGGGATCATTTGTACCAGTCACTGGGGAAGAGAAGAACCTTAGTCTTTGAAGTCCACTGTCCTCTACCTGTGTCTGTTCTGCTGTTAATAGAGATATTTTGTATGTTTTTAACACACTGAAAGACTTTTGTCTTCTTTCTCCTCCAAAACAGAACATCGAAGCCGAGGTGGTAACAGAGAGCAAAAAGTCCAAGGCCCCATTGCTGTGGTGGCTCCCCCCTTTCCTCCCTTCCCTGCAATCTGCAGCCAAAAGAGGCAGGCGATAAAGGACCGGCATTTGCTACCAGTAAGTCTTTCACTACAGCTACCACATACAAATGCATTTTTAGCATGGTGGGACCTAAGTGTGACAGGGCTTCTTCACAATGCCCCCTTGCCAAGCTGGTACAGGTACAACAGAGCTGGCCTTAAAGACTGTCAGCAGTGTAACGCAGGTCACAGCCTCTGGGGTGGCTGTTTTCCATCAGAAACCTCTCATTTTTCACCCGTGACCAACACACATATGCTGTCATTCACACCCTCCTCCACAAGTCCTCTACATTCACCACTCAGGCTGCAGAGGCAGCACTTTGAGGACCCTCCTTTTCCTTCAGAAAGTGCTGTAATTTCAGCCCTGGCATTAGCAGTGCCAGGAGCCAAGAGCTCAAGGGCTTTGAGTGCCGGCTTGAGGCTTGTGTGTGTGCAGGAGGTTCAAGAGCATGACCCCAGCTACAAGGAGCTACACTTTCCACAGTTGGAAATTCCACTTTCCATGCAGTTTTTTCGATGTTTCATTTCTCATGCATGTCGTTGCAAACAGCCAAGCAGGAATTCCAGCTGACAATCTGGTCCTGTATGTCTGTGCTGACTTGGCACTGCTGCATTGACCTGAAATCAAGTTAGTGTTGACAATATGGTATTTATCATTGTTAAAGGAAACGTGCTAGATTGACAACTTTAACTCTGATTAGGTCCATAATTCCCACGGGCTTCAGCTGGACTTTGGTATTTCTGTGGCTCTGGGTGTTTTACACACAGAAGTGTCATAGTACCTATATTTTGCTCTGTACTAAGAGTCATTGCATTATTTAAAAAGTGTAGCTTACACCTGGACTTGGCTTTTAAGTGAGGCATTTGTCTAATGCCAGTCCTCAGGCAGGTGGTAATAGATCTGTTCTACATCTGCCAGTTCAGGAACACTGGCATCTCAAGAGATGCTACACCTGTGAGTACATTGTAAGCTTGGTAATGGTTCAATAACCACATGGAATCATCACTTACTTAGCTTCAAAATTCAAGTGCATTCATCCTAATCCATTATATTAAACATATTTAAATACTATAATGCTGAAGCACCCGCAGTGTAGACTCAATGTAAACAAGTCACACCTGCCCTTGCACCAAAACATCAGCCAATCAGTCCACAGGAAAGGTTTTGTTTCTTATTTAAAAAGCATGAAATGTATAAGATTTGCATTAGTTTGACTGTTCTGGTTTTTTGGCTGCTTATCTGGTTAATTTTATGGACAGCATCACCATCATGGCAGGCTTTGAACAGGTTAAGTTTGCAGGCCTTAGGATTGGACTTAAAGGAGATATCCTGATGTTAAGCAACAGCATAGAAAAGAGTTTGAAGACAGAAAGAAGAAACAGGATTACCTGTAGCTTCTTTGTAAGTCATCATCAAAGCTAGTGCTGTTGTAGGGTCATTGAAAGGTAAAGGGAAGGTGATGCCATGTTATGGATCAGAACTAGTTACAGATAATAGTTTGGACAGGCTATTGAACATAAAGCTTAGTATCAGATGGGGAACAAGGCATCTCCTGTGAAATTGCATACACAGTGCTTAAAGGCCTCAATCTTTGCTGTGTTTGGAAAACAAACGGTGCATTTTATACATTACTTCCATCTGTGGAACACAAAATAATAACAAATAGTGAGCAACTCTCTGAGTCCTGTATTACTTGACAAAATTAAGTCATGTTGAATGAAGATGTCTTGGCTATATGTGAAAGTCCACCTTTTTTTTTTCAAGAAGGAAAACATTAAGCTTTGTGCCCACCCATATCAGACCTGCTTTTGGAGCTCACCAGGTTCAGTGCTCCCCTAAAGAGAAGCAAACAAGAGCAGTTGGAGGGCTGTTGTGCTGACTTCAGGGCATCTGGGAATGTTCTGCTTTGGAAATTGCAAATACACTGTGCCCAGGCCTTCAAAGTGCCTTGACCTATTTCTGAGAAAACCCCTTGTTAATGGGGCAACTTAAAAATTGAAAGAGAATAAGGCAAGACAAAGCTGCACATGAATGTTCTGTCTGGCAAAGGTTAGTCAGAGATTGTTATGAGACACTGCAACAGTGATTAGCTAATTGATATTGTGCCAGCCTTCGTGATATAATGATACCATTACAAGAGAAAGTTGAAAATGCTGTTATTGGCTAGTTTGCTCTTTTTGGCAGCAGCCTTTTTTGACCATCTGCAAAAGTTTATCTGTTTCAGGGACTGCCAGTAATGATTGATATCTGATTCCAGTTGATGGTATCATCTAGTCATCAATGAACTAAAGATGCTAAATCCACAAGAATTTTTTTTCATGGCATAGCAGTATGTTGTGTATTTCACTCTTCTGATGCATTGGGAATGTGCTGAAGAGAGCAGTACTACACAACCAAAAGAGCCCCTTTTTGTGTTTCTTTTAAATTAGGAAAGGGATCAATAAGAAGCTGGGAAATTTTTGAAAGTTACAGGGTCTGACTTTTCCAAATTGACTATCGAAGTTAAATGCATGTATTAAGATACCCAAATAAGAGACTTAGATTTTGAGGAATGTTCAAAGTACCACTGTGAGACCTGTGGGAACTAGCACTACTGGAAGTTACTAAAAAAACAGGTCACTTACATCTGAGTCAAGGTTCCCTATGTGTGTACCTTTTGGCTGCTGCTACCAATTAGGTGGCTATGAGCTCTTCCAAAGGTCTTGCATACTGTATAGTAAAACTAAAGAAAATCAATCACAATAGATGAAGATTTATCACAACTCTGTTTACAAGGAGAAAGATGCCGAAGTCCCACAGATTCCAAGAAAGGACAAATGAGTTCAAGTTCAAAGCAAGTAATGACAGCATAAATGAGTCTGGAAAGACATTTTGGACTGTCCCATCACAAGATCATTTTGTTGTGGAGAAAGAGTAGAGAACTAGTAATGGAATAAGCTTTATCATGTCTACTCTTGTTACAGCAAATTCCCTTATTTGGCTGATGAAATGTCCACTTTGCCCAAGGGCCAGAAGGGGATCCTTCAAGAAAGAGTATAAGAACAGGACATGGTTTATGCTGTTTATTGTCCCTTGATTTATCCTTCCAGTTTCATACAGAAACTGGTTACAGAGTTACTGGGCCAGAGATCAAACACAGAATAATAGCCACCAAAGAATCTCTCTGTGTTGACTGTGATACTTGTTTAATTCATTTTTTTAGCGAATTTACACCTTCAGCCTCAACAGAATCGTGACAATGACTTTAAAAATCTGTACGAAAATGTAGCTTTTGTTTGCTTCAAACCCAATACCTCATAATTTCATGATATCCCTCCTGGTTCTCAGGCTATGAGAAGCAGTAAGCACTGCTTTCTGATTCCCTTTCTCCATGCTCCTCATGGTTTTACAGACGTGACTTCACTTAACTTTCCTATCCATTCCAGTCATTCATTTTAAAGCTGAAAAACTGGCATACTTAGTCTCTCTCTACAGTAAAGAAATATACAACCAAACATATTTTAAAGTATTCATTCAGGCATTTTTGCCAGTGAAGAAGAAGAAAAACCCAAACCAAACCAAAAATATATCTGAGGAGAGTATGAGGAAGTTATGGACTTGCTAAAATGAGGAAACTATTTCTTACACATGTTCCCATGACAACCCTGCCTGTAGCACTGCTGAGGCCAGTGTGAAGATGCTGTGTCATTCCAACTGCATTTCAGACTTCAATTTTTTCTGCATTTTTTCTTTCTTGGGTTTCCCCAAGTCCAGCCAGCAAGGCTCTGAAATTTCTGTATTCCAGTTCAGAATGCTATGGGACTACACTTTCTCAATCCCCACGTGGCACAGCTATTATAATAAAACCAAGGAGATGGAGCAAGGAATTCAGTATTTGGAAATTTACACTCACAATTGCACAAATTTCCTGTCAGTTAATTCATAATTGTAATCTGAGCAGGAATCTAAGGGACAAGAAGCAGGAGGTTTTTTTCCGAGACAGGTTTTTTCTGTCCCTGAGCCTCAGCTTGAGCAAATGTGAAGGGAAAATAAGGCATTGGGTAATTTTATTCCATCTCCTTCCATTTCAAAAATATTCCCTATGGTCTGCTTTAGGATGCTTTGTACAGCAAAGGGAAGGAAGTACAAATGCATATAGCAACTTCCACACAGTTTTGTGCTGAGGCCAGGTGAAGCCTCAGTAAGAAACAACTGAGTTAGGGACAGGCAAGTTGGGCTCTGCACTTTCTGTGTGCAAATCCTGCCTGAAACTGTTAGAAATAAAACCTACCTGACTTAATTCATCAGACTGAACTTGTATAGCACCATTTGTGCAATGAGCCTAATACCTACAACCCTGTATTGTGGGATGTTTATTTTGTACCTTTGTCTGCTGAAATGCCACATGTGGTATGACTTCTGTCTGGAAACATGTCTTAGTTTTGTCTTTACCTTGTCAAAACACCAAAGCCGTACATTAATTGTTAAAGGATTGTCAGTACTTTAGCTGATCACATTTGTAATGCTCCAAAAGGAAATGAAACAAAAGCAAAAAGAAAAGAAAACTTGAAGAGAATGAAACACACAGAAATATAAACACTGGGAGCAGGCAGGTGAGCAGGGTTGTGATTTGCAGCAAAAATAACACGGCCAGAAATATTCCCATTGTTTTCTCTTCAGCATCAGTTGACTGTGTAAGAAAGTTGCTGCATAGTTATGAATTTCTAGCTAAGTAGTCAACAGTGCTCTGAAAATACTGGAAAGCTAGTAGCCTTTAGTTAGTATTTCTTCTCCCTTCTCTGGACCTTCATGTTTTTCTGTCATGTAAATAAATACAATTTTCCTTAACTGCTGTGAATTTAGGAAGCAACCAGCTCTCCATTTCACAAGCAGAGAAAGGGAAACACAGGTTTCAACCAGAGCCCCCACAGTCAGTACTGCACTCCTGAATGTGGGATTGAACATTAGTTCACACTTATTCTACATGTTGCCTTTTCAGTGCATGAATGACTGTTCTCTAAATGAGATGTCAGGGTGTACTGTTTCTATGCTTCAGGCAGGATTTCTATAATTCCATAGGGTAAAAGCTTATTTCTATGCTTCCATAGGGTGAAAGCAAACTGTATATATATTCTGTTTGCTGGAGACAACAGAATATATTTTATTTATTATTTTACTAAAGCCTGCATATGCTGAAGCAACATGGTGATGCTATGTTTGGGTGAATATCACCCACTATATTCATAAGGTTATCCTGGGAGGGAGATTTCCCCCACCTACTGCAATAGAAGCCCAAAGTCAGAAATAACAGTGATCCCTTATGCTTTTTGCAGCTTTTAGGCAGCAGGAATCAGAAATAATTCTCTGGAGAACTGCACTGTGCAGCAGCATGCACCAGCCACCTCCTGCCCTCACTAAGGCTGTGCCAGCCCGGTGCTGCTGGGGCTGTGACCTGCCACCTAAATCTCTTGTGAGATAACACCTTGCCTGCCTGATCAAACACAGCTGAGGGGGAAGGAATCAACTCAGCCATGTCTAAATTCAACAAACATGTTGAGGATAAATGCTCTTGATGAGGCTTTAACATTCTCAATCTTTAATAAACTCTGGAAAAAATGTTTCTTTATTCTTGGGTTTATGTTTTTCTTATCATCATTGCACTGTGTTCCATAAGCCCTGTGCACTAACTCTGAAATCCCAGAGTCTCCTGTAAGGCAATCACTATAAGTAAGGCAGGCTGGGTACATGATATAACATAAATTATGCTTCTTGAACCAGTCTTTCCCAAATGTTGAAGGATGCTGAACAACAGTCATGTCTCAGAGCTTTGGTGGATGGAAAAGAGGTGCAGAAGCAGCATTTTTGTCCTGTTATTGGCCCATTCATTTCCTTCTCCAGATCGCAGCTCTGGGACAATAAATGGGGCAGACTCATAAATTGCCAGGCTGGCAAGCTGGTTTTTGTCGACTGATGATTTGCTTCTTTGTCACTGTCCTGATGATATTTTAAGGTTTTAATTGATTAAAATGGTTAATGATGACTCCTAACTTAGATATGTGCTAGTAATGCTCTTCCTAAAATCAGGGTGAGATATTCAGGGGTGCTTCATCTCGGCCCAAGTTAAGTGCTGAAGGAAGGTGAGCTGAATTGCTCCTCAGCAGAGCCACTATCTCTTTGTCTATAGGGGAAGCTCTATAGTCAGTCCAGGCTGACTAGCCAGACTTGGACATCTGACTATTTTTTTGTAGGGCTCAGAAACCAGACTTTCACACTGAAGTGACACGGAGCACTGAGAAATCAGGTCACGTGCATATGCCACAAGATTTTTACTGCAAGGTAGTTTCATGAGCACAATGGCACCTCTGCAAGTGAGGTTGATGGGATAGCTCAGGCAATAAAAATGCTCACATATGTCAGTGATAAATCCCTATTCAAGCAATTATGCACCAGTTTAGTTTCAAAGCAATCTTAGCCCATTAACGAAAAACGCACACTTAAATATTCTGGCTTTTTATTTAACTGAGTGATTATCACTGTTTCTGTTTGCCAAGCACACCCACACAAAAGAAATTCACTTTTATAACTGCCTAACTTCAGATTTGCCCATCAGACCACAACAGCTTTGGGTTTATAGTAATAATTTCTCGCTTAATTACATGTTTACTCAGGATATTTAGAGATGTTCTGGTTGTCTGAGTGAATGAGAACTTTTGAAAAGCAGCAGCTCACTCCCTCCCCCAGCATGGAGGTGTGGAAATGCTGAGGCTGTTGCTGTGCTCCAACGACAGGCACCACATGGGAAGAGGCACTGAGTGACCTCAGGACCCTTTGGCGAGGCAGTGGTACACCAGCTTTCCCAGGAACACAACTGTGACAGCAGAAACTGAAATTTTGCTGGTCACCTTCATTTTTGTCCTATCTCTAATGATAGGAATTTACCTAGGAAGTTTGTCCTGCCATGCTTAAGCAGGGACCTGAGCCTCTGGCACATCCAAGGATGGCTGTAGGTTCATGGAACCAGACAGGTGTTTTCTCCGAGGCACCTGGCAGAGTGGCACATGGGTGAGGTAAGGAAGTGCTGCACTGATAGGACAGACAGATGGGTAACCATGTTTTGCCTGTCTTGACTGTAGCCCACACTGCTATCTCTGAGACCAAAGCTGAGGTCCTGTTGTTTCTCTTCTGGACAGGTTTGCCCCTGAGAGGCTTGTGCATGTAGCCGTGCTTGAAGCTCAGGGCAGGAGGTCCCTCCTCTCCTCTTATCTTTGTGCACTGACAACCACAGGCCATGGGATATTGCAAAGATTGATATCCTGAACTCTTGTCACTTCAGCAGCATTAGTCTCCCTGTGTCCTGACCCTCCCCAGAGATCCTCCAGCACCTTCCATGAGGGAGCTGAGTATCAATCATCCTCCAGCACCTTCCATGAGGGAGCTGAATATCAATCATCCTGGTACCTGCAGTCAGTCCGCTTAGAGCAAGTCACTGGAAACTTGGTGAGAAGACCAAGCGTGGTATCATCCTTGGGTATCTGAGGAGTAAATACACTGAATGTATGCAGTATCTCCACAGCCTTCATTGTATGAACAGAGGTGTTGCTCCTGAGATAAGGACTTTTCCCAGCTTGGGAGAACTGGTTTTCCACTGGCCTTGGCAGAAACTAAGCTGCTGGAAGTGTTCACTGGGAACAGCTCTCTTGATTTCCCCCACTCTGGTCTCCTATAAGCCTTATGGACAGCTCATCTGGAGGCTTCCCATGGGAACCAGGGAAAAGCAAGTGTTGTGTATCTAGGAAGAGAGTAGGATAGGATGCAGGATTAGGCCTTTTGAGACTCATTACAACTTTTTTTCTTGAGAGGAGACCAAAGTCTTTCAAAATGAGGTTTGTTCATCTGTCACAGCAGTGTAGATAATGACTGCTAATGACTGGGCGGAAAAACATTCATAGAATTATTTGGCATTATTGGTCTACTAATGCATGGAGAGATAATAACCCCTACCAAGAAACACATGCTAGAGGTTTCCAGAGTTGCCAACAGACCTATTTTCTTTATCTCTTTTTTTTTTTTTGATTTCCCATTTCAAAAGAAGTCAGTTGTCCTTCACTCTTTGATTTTGAAAACTGGACATTGCCACAAACAAACCAGAGTTTCTGACAGGAGAGGATTTTGGATGTACAGGGATTCAGCAAGACCCAGGACATTGTGGCCATTGCTATTTATTCTTTCAAGTGTTACAAAAAGTGACAAAAAGCCAATTGGTCATTGTCACAATGATTGCAAACTTAGAGAAACAGCGATACCATCAGAAACACACAGCAATCAATGTATTTGATAAATCACTGTCAGCATCATTATTTATATCCATTTGCTTAAAACTGAAAAAAAAATTGAAAAAAATTCCCTTATATTATGAAATAATTTACATTTATAATGTAATTGGACATGTATCTTGCACTGCTTCAGCAGAACACAGTTTGAGTTACCAAATCAGTACAGGGCGTTCTTGGGACGATTTAACCATGTCTGTAACAAGGAGGCTGAACCAAGTTCACTGCAGTTTTGTCTAATCCAAGTAAGCAAAACCAGCACAGACTTCACAGGGGTCCAAACCAATCTATTGTGGGGAATAAACCCATCAGTAGGAAATAGGGTGAAAATCGCTGATCATTTTGGCTCTGATGCTAATTTATCCAGACAAAAACTATGTGCTTTTAGAAGAATTGTTTTGTGTATGTTTTTAATTTTAATTTTTTTTCCACATTTCACATTTATAGTTTAACAGCACCCGTTCGCCCTCCCCAATTGAGTGTTGCCACATGACCCCCTGGAGTAGAAAGGTACTGGAAAAACAAGCAATCCTCAATTAACAGCCCTGTCTCACTCTTCTCCCTTCCAGATCCTAACCCTTCCTCTTGCTTGCTTTTCACTTGCTAACTTTACTGTGCTAAAAGAAGCCATTTCTGTTTTTCTCATGTCAGTAAGACACGTTAATAACTTTCTTCCCCCTTCTTTCATTCTTCACACCTTTCATGGGTTTCAGGAGCTCAAGGCCACAAAGCTGCCTTCCCCTATCACTTCCTTTAAAAGGCCTGAACTCGGACAGACTCAATAGCATTAGCAATTGCATTTGATTCTCTTGCCATGTTTTGCAACTGCCCCTTCCTTTTTTTCCTAAACGGTAAGAAATGGTTTAGACAATGCCACACCAACAGCAGGTATTTATCCTCTGGCCATTTGGTGATGCCACTGTTTGGAGAGCAGGAGCTCTGGCAGCCAGGGTGACTCTGCCTGCTTTGTCCAGCACTTCTTTGTCATCCAGAGAAGGATGAATTCAGCAACAAATGCAGCGTGTGTGTGTGTGTGTGTGTGTGTGTGTGTGTGTGTGTGTGTGTACATGTGTGTGTGTCCCCACGTGCCTGTAGTGTGTGCAAGGGTGGGTTTTTTGCATGCATGCATCAAACTTAGGGCGGGGGGGCAGTTACCTAGGAAACAAAGTCTTTTGTGCTTGAAGTTTATATGAGCTATTCACGTCTGCCGGGAATCGGCACAAAAGCTGCAGGCAGAAAGAAGGCTGCAATGTTTGACTGAAATCCTACATGGGAAAAGAGGGTTTTCTGCGGGCAGGAGAAGAGGAAACGTGTGTTGTCTTGGGCCTGGGGGTGCTGCAGGAGGTGACACTGACGAGGTAAGTAAGTGCCCTCCAACAGTTTAAATAGTAGCTGCAGAGTTAAGATCTCTGATGCTTTTGGGCTGGGACATAAATGCTGTTTGGCAAGCCTCTGAGATGGTTAATTCCCCCAGGATTTGTGAGGAGCCTGGGCGGAGGAATGGCAGAAGTATAATGGCAGACAGGGCATGATCCTGCGGTGTTCAACACCCACCTGCTCCTTGGTCTGCCATGGCAATGCAGAGCAACATTTTATCTTTGCCCTGTTTGCTACGGAAACTAAAACTGGCAAATAAAGTGTAAACAGTAGGCATGAAGGAGGGAAGGCTGGTAGTTAAGCAGCTGGGAATTCAAGACTGAAGAGAAAGCCGGGTCTGAAAGGGATTGCTCTTCATTTTTAAAAAATGAGAGGCAGACAGATGTCCTAAGCTGGCCAAACAGTTGTCACAGCTTACAGAAGAATGCATTAATGGAAGAAGGGAGGAAAATTAGGCAGAAGAAGGTAAAGGTAAGTTTTCCCCTCTGTCCCTTTCAAACAAAACAGAAACTTTTTTTTTCTTTTTTTTTCTTTTTTTTTTTTTTCCCAAACAAAGAGACCCCCCCAAAACCCAAGCTGGCAGCCAGCACCCCATGAAAAGGCACTTGTTTTATTTCTCTTTGCAAGACAGGGTAATAGGGGGATTTGCTGTTTCTTCCAAAAGAAAACAAACCATCTGTGTTTCTTCTATGCTGTTTACTTTTCTCTCTGTTTCTTCATCTTCAGCATCTAGTACTTCTTGTAGTATGCTATAAAAATATGCATGGTTTCTAAACAATCTTTTGAATTTCTTCTGGTGGTGGCTACTCTTTTCTTTGCTTGTTATTCCCCTGTGCCAGCACCCTCAACACCTGCCACTTCCCACCACACAGCTGTTGGATGGCTGTACTATGGTCTGCTCTTGGTCTGCATTTGTACAAATGAAATGCAAATGGTTACTCTGAAGTATTGGGGGGGGGGGGGTCTTCTTTAAAACTTTGGACCTTCTGATGCTTGAATGAATGGTTATATGAGGCCAGTTGCAGTTGCAAATGAGAACCCACATGTCTAATGCTTGTGGTAACTGAGGACACGCTTGCCATGGCTACGCACTAATGCAGGATGTGCCTCTTCTGACAGAGGAGATGGCTGGTAAATGTCACTGTGAATGTGCTGACTTCCAGTATGCTGAGGTATCTTTCTCCTATGAGCAGGATGTTAAGTTTCCATTGGAGAATGGCTGGTGCTGTGTGACTTAGAACGATTCCTTGTTACATCCCTCTAATTGGTTTCTGATTTGTGTGTCTGCTTTGTTTCAAAATTAGCCTTGTGTGCCTGAATGGGAGACACTGATTTTGAATGTATTCATTTGCAGTCCCATCCACCAGAGGACGAAGATACAGATGTCATGTTAGGGCAGAGGCCGAAAAATCCAATACATAATATCCCTTCTACACTGGATAAACAAACCAATTGGAGTAAAGCACTACCTCTCCCAACTCCAGAGGAGAAAATGAAACAAGATGCCCAAGTGATTTCTTCTTGCATTATCCCCATCAATGTCACTGGTACAAATCTCTTCTATTTCTTTTTGTATTTATTGCATGGTTCAGGGGAGATCAAGTACTTATTTTGTTTAATTTATTTGAAGTCACGGGATTGTGCAGTCTGGGGGCAAAGACCCTACCTTGAAGATTTAGTTTCTGAAAGACAGTGGGCTAAATTCATCCCTTATGCGTGACTGCTGGAGTTGTTGAAGCTGCATCTAGGATTAATTTGGCCTGTATTTTCAGTCATGTTATATGGTGTAACATAACCCTAGTTCCCTATATAAACAATGTACTTTTGTTGTGTATATAACCTACAAGCTGTATTAACAAAGACCCCAAATAACTTTTTGAATGTAGCTGACTGAAATAATGCAGAAAGCAACCAAAATTAATCATATGATTATCATGTGTAGCAGGAGAAGAGAAACTAGAGAATGTAGGCTCCTATTTGCAGTGCTTTAAACATGCAAGGCATGAATGTGTAGCATGCAAACCATCGCTCTGAGATTTCTTTACATGCAGCTATGCTGAAGGTATAGTAATGGCATTTTCTTTTATTTCTATAACATTTTGATATATTTGACTAGATTTATTTCAAGGAGAACTTGTTTATAGAAGCAGAAGGTATATCACTTATTAAATGTGACAGATGACTTATTTCCAGAATCAAAAATCAGGCTGTTTTTCTCTCTTTTTCTCTTTCTTTCCTTCCAGAGGGCTATGGTAAACATAAAGTTGATTTGAGTTTTCCTCAATAATATTTTCAAGTACCAAGTTTTGATTAATTTAAGAGCATAAAGTGGGCTAACTTTCACAGTTATAGACTTCAGTGTAAACAATCAGGAAAAAAGCAGGAGGCTTTCAGTTAACCTGAGCAAATATTTGTATTTAATTCTATTTTCCCCGTAACTGGGGGGTTGGGGTAAGGTCACAGCCCCTCACTTCCCATTGTTCTTCCCCATGTCTATCAGAGGTGCACAAACCTTCCTGCAAGACAGGGTGTAAGGATTCCCCATGCTGGAGAGGGTGGTATGCCCACAGTCCAGCTTCAGCTCACAACCAAGGCTTTTGGGCTTACAGCATCACAGTGACAAGTCCCCATCTGCTCCACTGTCACTGCATGGATCCTCCCAGTGACAGCAACGTAGTCCCAGTTCCCCTCTGTCCTGCCAGAGGAGGTGACACTGCACAGTGCCACCAGCTCTGCCTCCCTGTGGAGGTGGCAGCCAGGAGTGGGTGTCCCTTTCTCCAGGACAGTGCTCTGGCCACATGATGAGAGGCAACTAGGTGGCAGAACTGCCTGCATACACCCTGCTGGGCTGCAGGTCAGGAGCCAGCTGATCAAGGTCGTAGGTTGGGCAGTGCCCCTGGAAATCCCCATGGAAAGTCATAGATAATGTGGCATATTTCCACAAGGTAAAGCTGGTGATAAAATGATGCTCCTTCTAGTTTCAATATAGGACCCTAACCGGTGCAGGCTTTCTAACAGGGCTGTTGTCACCTAGAGCAGCCAGAGGACAGTTAGGTCTGGGACCAATGCTAACTTTTCCAGTAATAGCCATTTTTGCCTAGACTCCACCTGCCATACATTGGAACCAAATTTCCACTGATCAGTTTTACAGATCAAGAATGGTATGTAATCTTCTGGATGTTTATGTGTATCATTCTCATTAGCACTAATGGGAATAATTTGTATGCATCACGGGGAAGAAATACCCTCTTCCACTTTCCTCTCAGAGATGACCCCGTGCATCTGGCACACAGAGCATGTTCAGCTAACTCACAGTTGCTGGAAAACCAACAATGATGCTGATTGATTTTTTGTTTCAAAGAGTTTGCTTTTAGTTCTCTGTTTTTGTTTTTTAAGCTTCTCCCAACCCTGAGAAATGTTCACTTTTTTGAAAATGATTGTTGTTGGAGTTTACGGCACTTTTGTTCCATATTAAAGAAAGTTCTTCCTCTGCTTATTCCAGGGGCATTGGTGGTTACAGGACATCTGTCTGAAGCCTCTATTTCACTGTAGTAGATTTCAAGAAGAACTTTTACAAGAAAGTTACTTTTTAATGTTTTACATTGTTATGTAATGTAATATGTATGTGTATGTCTGTGTATAATTATGTTTTCTATAATTATACGCTATTAAAATAGAGCTGCTTATCAGGATTTTTTTTTCCCTTTTGTTTGCTTTAGTTTGTTCGTTTTTCTTAAGATTACAAACCACTGTACCAGCAATCCTTATGTTAGTGTTTTTATGGACCTGGCACATTTTTTCCAACCTGTCCCGTATCAACTTTAGAGAGCATAATTGAGTGTACAGTTGTGCAAAAAGCCAGTGCAGACGGGCACTGGACTTCTGGTTGGCCTCCTTTTAACTCTTTTTTGACTACACAGTGTAAAATCAAATGGAAAGACACTTCCCTTTGCTAATGCCATGGAAACAATAAAGAAAACAATCAATTCCCACCCATTCTGGATGAAGGTGGTCATAAACAAACGTATTCAAGAACTTGTGCTTCTAAATCTACACTGAGGGTCTTGATGGCATGACCTGAGCAGACTCCCACTGTGTGCTGTGCACAATGGAAAATCAGGCCACTTCCTGATGTTTGCAAGTAAATAGCAGCTCCCCGTTAATGTCACTCTTAGTTGTGTGTCATTGTCACAGAGAATGCTCTCTAAACTTGCATGGTGACTTGGCCCCATTTTAGCTGTCTCCTTCCTTTTTGAAATGTTAGCTCCCTTGGCATATTGGTCTCCTAAGAAGCGCCCAACTACTGCAATATGACATTATAAACTTAAAATGTTTTTTTTACGCTTAGTTGCTTAAAATCAGTCAGGCTACAGCTGAACAGATAATGCTTTGCAGACAATTTACTGTCATTGTCCCTATGACAGATGGATAAATAGCTCTAAGAAAGATGCCCTGCTACCAAGAGCTCTCTATTTGCCTTCCTGATTTTCTTTCCTTTTTCTGTTCCTTTTCTTTTCATGCCTTCTGTTATTTTTGGCAGACCAGGCTGCTGAGGGGGAGCTGGAATTAGATGTAAAACTGTGATATACTGTGATATAATTTACATAAGAGCTACATAAGGGCTCCCTTATGTTTATTCACAGGCTTAATCCAAGCTCACATACTTCCACTGTGTTCCAGCCATGAAAATTTGTTTACTATTTCTAAAGGCTAATGAGACCTATTTATGGGTTGCAGGAGTTGGTTTTGACAGAGAGGCTAGTATACGCTGCTCTCTTGTTCATTCACAATCTGTACTACAGCGGAGACGAAAGTTGAGGAGGAGGAAAACCATCTCTGGCATCCCCAGAAGAGTGCAACAGGAAATAGGTGTAGTATAAATACAAATCTTCCATAGATAGCTTTCTAAGTAACTTAAATTGCAGGGATATGAGCTAGTAGCTAGCCTTCCAAAGAAATGAAACCTTGAAAGTGTAAATGCTTGTGAAGTCTAGGAATGATATGTTTTGTTCTTTTGATTTACTACAGTAAGAAAAGCTATATTACTCCATATGGCCTTGAAGGACTGGGGGCTTTACTGAGTAATATAGATGTACGTGTTCAGCTCTTATTGTGTAAATGTTAATCAGTTCTTTTTTCTTTTTCATTTTATTTCTGTTATGAACCCATAGTTATGTGCATAAAAAGTAACTAGATTAAGTGAAAGTTTTTTCTTGCATCAGGGGAGCTTAAGGTAAAGAACTGACAGATGTTACTCCACAAAGTGATGATGAGTTGTCACAACAGCTGGATAACTTAGATGAGTGGTTGAATATCCACCATAGATACAGCTGCTGGTACCCTACGGGAACTTTACTAAACCTTCCTTTTATTTATCACACTCCTCAATTCCTTCCTATTATTCTTTATCATCAAGAATATTTGCCTTAAATCTACCAAATTACCTCACTTTTTGTCAGGGTAAATTAGGAGCAACTCTGTTGGGGGCAAATTCAGTGTGAAATTCTTATTAACTCAAAATGAAACTAACAGAATTTTTATTTCTTAATGTTCATCTGCACCTGAAGATGGCTCTGGTGTTTTGGTCGGTTGCCATGAAACTTTATTGGAAGCAGAAGAAATGTGTTTATCATAGGGAATAAGCAATCAGAGAACCTATGAAAGAAAGATCCTTTTGTCTTGCAAATATTCTTGATACTAAAGAAGCAGATAATGGAAATTCTAAAGAGACAGGTAGGCAAAACGGAATTATTTTTAGAAGTTTATGGAGTGTTTTGTCCAGCAGACACTCCTGAAAACTTTAAGTACCTGAAATAGAGCCATAAAAAGCTGAAAACTTAGTATTTGCCTTAATATTTAGCACAGCAAGCTCAGCTCCATATTGAGAATGCATTGCAGAAGTCATGTTGCAGGACTAGGAGAATTTCCCTACCTCACCAGTAGGAGATCTGTCTTATAAATTCTTTATACAAAACTTAAATTTGGTCCAATGCTCAGAAAGATTAAAAAATAAAGACTACAGCACATAATGCTTTTTGGGTTGCTCTGCGGGTTGTCTCTTGCCAGGAAACGTGCAGCTCTCTCCCACTCACCCAGCTTTCCATGTGTCCTAGATTCAGACGAGTCGCCAGTGGCGAGAGAGCGCAATGTGATTGTGCACACAAACCCAGAATTCTCTGGCTCCAGCAACAGGAGGTTGGGGACCCGGGACTCGGAGTGCCAGACGGAAGAAATCCTGATAGCTGCTCCGTCCCGGCGACGGATCCGTGCCCAGCGGGGGCAGAGCGTTGTCGCCTCCCTCTCCCACTCCACAGGCAACATCTTGGTGCTGGCAGACAACGGGGATGCGGTCTTTGCTGCTGCTGTGAACAACCGCATCCGCTCGCGCAGCCTTCCCCGCGAGGGTGCCCGGGCCAGCGAGGGCCATCAGGATGCCGCCACCAAGACTGCAGGGTACGAAGCAGAGCACTTCCTAGCTGGTCAGGAGAGAATCCCGAAAAAGGGGAAGGAGATCTTGAGCAAGCAGGGTTCACAAGAGTGCCAGCCCATTGGTTTAACTTGTCCTCAGCACCTGCACAGCCCTGAACACAGCATCAGCGAGAGGGGGAGATCGCGGCTGTCACGGATGGTCGATTCAGGCAGCTGTGAAATTTCATCCAACTCGGACACCTTCGGGAGCCCAATTCATTCCATCTCAACAGCAGGAGTCCTGCTCAGCAGCCACATGGACCAGAAAGATGACCACCAGTCTTCCAGTGGCAACTGGAGTGGGAGCAGCTCCACATGTCCCTCCCAGACATCTGAAACCATTCCTCCTGCTGCCTCTCCTCCGCTAACAGGCTCTTCACACTGTGACTCAGAGCTGTCACTCAATACCGCTCCCAATGCCAACGAGGACTCCAATGTCTTCATCACAGAGCAGTTTGGTGACCATGCAGACAAGGTCAGGGGCCACAGGGCGAGCTCCTTCACGTCCACTGTGGCAGATTTACTGGATGACCCCAACAACAGCAACACGAGCGACAGTGAGTGGAACTACCTGCACCATCACCATGACGCCTCCTGTCGCCAGGATTTCAGCCCTGAGCGCCCGAAGGCGGACAGCCTGGGATGTCCCAGCTTTACCAGCATGGCCACCTATGACAGCTTCCTCGAAAAGACCCCCTCTGACAAGGCAGACACTAGCTCACACTTTTCTGTGGACACTGAAGGATACTATACCTCCATGCACTTTGACTGCGGTCTGAAGGGTAATAAAAGCTATATTTGCAACTATGCAGCCCCAGGCTCTGAGAGTGGCCAGACTGGGAGCATGACTTCCAGCCTAGCTGACTGTGCCTGGCAGGAGTGTGTGAGCCACAGGAGGCAGGCACGACAGTGCATCTCACTGAAGAAACCAAAGGCAAAGCCAGCCCCACCAAAACGCAGCTCATCTTTGAGGAAATCAGAGGGCAGCACCGACCTTCCTGACAAGAAAGAACCAAAGATCAGTGGTGGGCAGCATGTCTCTCACACTGCCAGGGAGATGAAGCTGCCTCTTGAGTTTTCAAACACACCTTCCCGAGTGGAAGGCCCCAACCTGCCAGCCAAGCAGGAGCCTGCCTGGCCAAACCAGGGTGATGGCGGGTTAAAGGACACTCCATTTGACACCGCCGATATCCCCTCCTTTAAAGATGAAGGTGCTGAACAACCTCACTATGCAGACCTCTGGCTTCTGAACGACTTGAAATCTAGTGATCCTTACAGGTCCTTGTCCAATTCAAGCACTGCTACGGGTACTACAGTCATAGAGTGCATCAAGTCACCAGAGAGCTCTGAATCCCAGACGTCTCAGTCTGGGTCACGAGCTACAACCCCATCCCTCCCCTCTGTTGATAATGAATTTAAGCTGGCCTCCCCGGAGAAGTTGGCAGGGTTAGCCTCGCCCTCCAGCGGGTACTCCAGCCAGTCAGAGACGCCCACCTCTTCTTTTCCAACAGCTTTCTTTTCGGGACCATTGTCTCCGGGGGGGAGCAAGAGGAAGCCAAAAGTTCCAGAGAGGAAATCATCGCTGCAGCAGCCACTGTCAAAAGATGGCACTGCCTCAGTGAGCAAAGACCTTGAACTTCCGATTATACCTCCTACTCACCTTGACCTAAGTGCTCTTCACAATGTCTTGAGCAAGCCCTTCGCTCACAGGCATCAGCTGCATACCTTTAGCCACAGCAAGCAGAACGCAGTCGGGGAAGCCCTGGAGCCCAGCCCTCCCTCTGCCCTTGCCATCACACCCTCTGTTCTCAAATCTGTCCACCTCCGGGCCGTCAACAAGCCTGAAGGACCGAAACATAAAGGCAGCACCCCAGACCTGCTCTGCATACAAGAGACCACCTTGATGGCAACTGAGGTCTCTCCAGGCAAAACGAAGCCACTCTCAGCTAAGAAACCAGTATCACGCCAGTACTCTACAGATGAGGCCATAATGCTGTACATTGACACTTCCCCAGCAGAAGGAGGCCCTGGAAAGCCACCTTTAGAGAAAAGCTCCTCTTTCAGCGGGCAGAATAGCTGTGAGCGAGAAGCTATGACTTCAGCAAACATGGGTCTGGTTGAAATCAAACCTGGGAAGGACCAAACACACCTGGCCGCTGAACACTTACCACAAAGTTCTCTGAATCAGGCATGTGCCATCCCCATGGATGGCTTTCAGAAGGGCTCAGCTGTCCCCACAGGTGATGATGAAACAAAGAAACCTGTCCAGGGAGCAGAAACAGTGCGCGACCTTCAGCAAGTACTGGCTCATCAAGAGCTCTCCACAGGCAACGAGGGGAAGGTGGAAGCTGGGCCTGAGGATGAAAGTCCAGCTCAGGCTGAGGGACCAGCCATCACCTATCAGTTAAAGCACCAACCCGATGTAAGCCACCATGTGCCTGGGAATATCAGCTACGAAGCAGAGATGGCAGCAGTGGATTCACTCAGCGAAGAGGGCTGCAAGCAGGAAAACGACATCACATCAGGTATCCCAACCAAAAGTGCCTCTGATGACAGCAGGGCAGACGAGACAGTGGGCGGCGCAGACGAGCCTTCGCTGAAAGGTCAGTTGGGAATTCTTTCTGTGTCCTACCCAATCAGGCAGCTTTGGACGGGATAGTGGTGGAGTCAAAGCAGAGTGGCCCATCAGCTTCCCTCTGTGGGTTTAAGCATAGACCCCCCACCCATGTCTGTTGGCTGGCCAGCCAGCCCAAAGCTATTTACACTTTTCCAAAGTATTCAGACTGTATTTCTGATATTTATTTTCTCTCTTGTGGTGTATTTCAGCTGAAAAGATAAAAGGGAGGATCATTGGCCCTGGGTACAGAAGAGTCTGATTATCACAGCTGTGCTGTAAATGAGAGACCCTGTGTTCAGTAGTCCTTTTATGGGGTCCAATATGGAACAGACATGACTTTTAGATTAGAGGCTGTATGGTGGTATCACCCACTCAGCTGTGAGTGGAGCTGGTGCCTTCAGCTGGTGGTGCTGTTGCAATGTACAGTGGAGCCTGACTCATAATGTGGCTTCTCTCCTTTTTAAGAGTCTTCTCCAAGCGATGAGTCCATCATGTCTCCACTGAGTGAGGAGTCACAGGCTGATACTGAGGATGTCTTTGTGTCTCCAAACAAACCCCGCACTACCGAGGATCTCTTTGCAGTCATTCACAGGTGACCGAACCTTGTGGCAATGGGAGATGGTAACGTGCATCCCTGCACAGTTATCCACTAACAATAGCTGCAGGACGGTTATTCTATGTTTAGGTCTTGTCTTCAAACTACGTTACTTAGTTATTTCAGTTTTCTAAAAGGCAACTTTAAAACATGCTTTATTATGGCCTGGAGTGCAGTGTGAGTATCTTCAACACGTGTGGGATGTTTTACAGATAAAACCATCAGGCTGTTCTCTCTAACCAACATACATGTCTTCAAAGAAAACTACCTGCAGTGGTTCCTGTCTTCTGCCTACCAGTCCACTAGCTGCATTCTGGTGAATGAGTTGTTGCAGGAAAAATATGACAAGGCATCTCTTCAATTTTAGAGTATTTTGTAGTAAGCTGAAATTTGGGATCAAAACTGAAACTGAAGTTTTCTGATACTGAATAGATTGTGCTGTATATTATTATTACCTAAGTTTCTGTATGCACTGTTGTCTCTACAAAGAGCTGGCTGTGCATACGTTGTCTTGGAAGAGCTGGGTAATGTTGAGAAGAGACACTGCAGCTCAGTGCCATGAGTCACTGATAGCCTCCAATATTTTACAGAATTATTAAGAGAACTCTGGCTGAAAGCATCTGTAAAACTCCAGAACAGCATAATAAGCATACTAAGCATTGTACTACAAAAATAAGGTATGAAAGAGTTTTCCTTTGTATTTTTACAGATCAAAAAGGAAAGTTCTTGGGAGAAAGGATTCCGGAGACCTTTCTGTAAGAAATAGATTGAGAGCTTCCTCTGGGACCAGCAGCCAGCCTCCCACCAGCAGCACACTGCCCACCAGCAACATGCCACCAGCCAGCAATGTGGGCACTCCCATTAGCAGTCAGAGGTCCCCCGGGCTCATATACAGGAATGCCAAAAAGTCCAACACGTCCAATGAGGAGTTTAAGCTACTGCTCCTTAAAAAGGGCAGCCGATCTGATTCCAGCTACAGGATGTCTGCCACAGAAATTCTGAAAAGTCCTATTTTGCCGAAGTCTCCTGGAGAGCTGATGGCGGACACCCTTCAAAGCACGGAAGAGTCTCCTCCCACAACGAGCCCTGATGCATTATCGCCGCTCTCCCCCTGCTCCCCCCGGGTGAACACGGAAGGATTCTCCTCCAAGAACTTCCCCATGTCAGCATCCTCGCGGGTGGGGCGGTCGCGGGCTCCGCCAGCTGCCAGCAGCAGCCGGTACAGCGTGCGCTGCAGGCTGTACAACACCCCCATGCAGGCCATCTCCGAGGGGGAGACCGAGAACTCGGACGGCAGCCCCCACGACGATCGGTCTTCTCAAAGCTCTACATAGGCTGTGTGGGCGCTACGCCAGGCTGCCAACGCCACTCGAGCTCTTAAGGATGTCAACATAAAAGGCCAATGCTGTAGCAATCAAAAAAAAGAAAAA
>VYXD01002324.1:215878-236582 GCA_013397195.1 Hylia prasina
AAAAAAAAAAAGGAAAAAAAGAAGAAAAAGAGAACAATCGTACGGCACTATCAATGCTTAGATGTGTTTGCATTTGGAAGACGCTGGGGAAACAAAAGGACTACAGCTGTAGCTATTTATTACATTACATTTTCTAAAAGGATGAAGATATGCTATGTCTGTTCTGTTTTCTTTTGGCTTCATTTGGTTTATCCCCACTCTCATTTCCATTGCAGTATAGATTTCAAGGTTATTCACTTTCCATAGAGTTAAAGGTGACTTTGGGTGGGTTTTTTCTCCAGAAGCTGCCCATTTAGAAACAAATCCCTCACTGTAGTGCTTCCCTAGGGAGAAAAAAAAAAAAAAAAGCTCTTGAGAATTGGTATTTTTCTACACTAAAATGAGCTGAAACAAACTTTAGAAGAAATTAACAAAACATATGTAAATATCATATTTTTGATAAAAATTTGTAAATAGAATTATCAAAAAGTGGACATGGCAAACAATTTACAGCATAACAACTTTGTTTATAGAAGACAAATTCAATTGTAATAACTGTATTCTGTGAATACCATTTTCATATCGAACATAAAACATGGCCACCAATAACCACTTTCAGTGTGACAGGCCTGAAGGATGACATTGAGCAGTGGAAAGCAGGAATTTTCCACCTTATTTAAGGAAATGGAAAGGCTTACTTTGAGGGGATTAAAGAAACCACTTGTCTTTCTAAGGCAGCTCCAAAGAAGCTAACTGGAAAGCACAGCTGGGAAGGGTTACCGTGAGGATCGGTGGGGAAGATGAGTGTGTTTCTGACAGAACAAAGCTGGGTCTGATGCAAAGCCCCAAAGGGTCCCATCCCACAGCCTCCCCTGGGCCTTTATTCTTGCAGGGATTGCTTCAGAGAGGATAGATGTGAGAGGAAACAGTAGTTAACTTTCATATTCCTATTAGGCTATTGGGATGCATAACACAGTCATAACCTGGTAACTATAATCTTTAAACACAATTAGTTTCTGGTTCGTAAAGGAAACAAATAAATTATAAGCATGCAAGAAGCGCTTTCGATTTATCAGTAAATATCTGCAATGAGTTTTCAGTGAAGCTTTCTTTTTGTGCTGATGAGATTCATGCTACCTAAATATTTACAAAAATGACACTGTGAAAAACGTAGCTGGGAAATAGGTATGTGTATGCATTATTTATATTCATTGCTGAGCTGGGAAGGGGAAAGCTCCAGTTCACTGTGCCAGCCACGTACAGTAGGGATCTTGTCTGGGTTTATTAGAAACACAGAACAGGGTGAGGGACTGGGGTGGGGTGGGAAAGGAGACAAATCAAAGTAGCTGCTTTGATACAAATGAAGGCAGGGAGATAAAAGCTGAATTACTTGAAGTTACTTGAATATTCTCATCTTAAAACCGGGATAACCCGCGAGTTGCTTTATACTTTTAATTTTCAAACAGAATAAAACCAACAGGCCTGATTCTCCTTTGGGCCACCACAATTTCCACTGATGTAGCCCCATCTACACTGATGTGCTACTTAGAGGACAAGGTCCTCTTTATTCAAAACTGATGCAGTTGGTATTGGTTGCTGTAGGATATGGTTAGGAAAAGAGGAAAGGTTAGTGCAGAGAAAACAGTGAAGAAGGAATGGGGTGTGCAGTAGGACAGGTCAAGTAGGATGGCAGAAAGAGCATTCTTGGCTATAAAGAAATGGGCTAAAAGCTGGCTTTAAGTATAAGTAAAGGACTGGGAAGCGGGATGCTTGAATTCGGTTTTTGGGGTTTTTTTTCTTTTAATCACATAACACATAAAGCTGAGAGTTATTAAAACAAGGCATATCATGTTTTAAAGAGGAAGGTTCTTCCTAAAACTGTAACAATTTCAAAGAGTCAAAGCAAATCAGAACAGTTTAACATATCCAAAATGTTATTCCACAGAAGGTTCACATCTGATTTTGTCTAGCACTTACCACAAGATATATATTATTCAGAGTTTCCTGCTGTCCTCCTGTGTAGCTTGGTTGCATTCAGTTGATGAGGTAGAGTCACTGTGCATGTGATAGGTGTGTTGGGATGAGGGATGGTCTATCAGTTGAAGGGCTGCAAAATCATCTAAAATAGTTTAAAAAAAAGATAATGGGAGAAAGGTTTTGCAAACAAAAGGCTAATCACATTAGTAGCTTAGGTAGGCAAATAAGTCTGAATACAAGTGAAGTGAATGAATGAGAATGTTTTAAGAGGAAACTATATGTTTAGCATATAACAAACCACCTTCTGGAGAGTATGAGAAAAGCTAGTTTAGATAAGGGGCAGAAAATCCTTAGTTTTTAATTTTCAGTCATTTTCCACAAAAATTTTACCAGGAGCACTTTTACAAAATGTTTAATAGTCCTAGTTAAATAGTCATTCAAAACAGTAAAGAGAATACAGCTGAACTGACTTTGATGATACCACTTTTTATTACCAATCAATAATTTCATAGACACCCTAAATAAATATATATACACTAGGGTTTTTTTGATGAGGCCATACTTCACATACAAAACACAGAACAAACCCATTGGAGTATAGTCTCCTTTTGCTTAATTTTCTAATTGCTATTTAGCAGATTGAAACCCAAATAGAGAGATTCTAAATCCTCTGTGAAGAAAAGAGTTCAGAACAAACATGGGAGTCAGAGAAGACGAATGGTGGGGAGCCCTGTAGCATTACAAGTGTGCCATTAAGGCACCAGAGGAGAGGCCATAGAGCAAGGGGAACATCACTCACCTCTTAAGACAGAGTACAGTACGTGGATCAGGTAACTGCTGAACCATCATTTCAACCTACTGTTCTGTTGCTTGCACAGATGTTATGAAAATTATTTCTTAAGTTATACAGCTGTGTTCTGAAAAATAATATTTTCCCCTTCTTTCTTTTTTTTTCTTTTTCCCCGTTCTGTTTTAGTTTTTGTTGTGGCAGCATAGAGGGCATGGGATAGTTGTAGCAAATAAAGCATATGTTTGCTTTTGCCAAAGGTCAGTGATTTGAGTGCATTTGCTGCAATGGTGGCAGATAGAGAAATACTGTAGGTTATGACTTAAAGAATTAAAAAACAAAATTAAGAAGGTTACAGTGTAACTATTTTGGTACTAGCACCAGTTCATGCTGGCAGAAAAGACAATGGTTTATGGACTTGCATCCATTTTGTATTTTTGTAATATTTGTAAATATGAACTTTTTAAATTGTTGCAAATATGGTTTCTTTTGTAAAATGTTTTCAAAGTTTACATTAAATCCAAGCCTTTGTATATTTTAGAGCTGTGCAACACTTTAAGTCTTGTATTTATTTTTAGTAAAAACAGTGACAGTTTCATTGTGAACCCCTCTCAAAAATGTGTTGGAAAAGTTTGATTACCTAGAAAGTGTGTATAGAAACTGCAAATAAACGTGACTGCAATTAATCACATGTTCTCTTTACTTTCTTGTAATGAGATGTGAAGGCTAATCTACAGAGTACAAGTATGCTTTTTCCCAAGGTCACCCTCAGCACATTACACAATTCAAACCTATTTAATCCTGTCTTCTCTTTAACCGACTCTTTTCCATAAATTGAGTAAGGGAAAATGTCTATCCAAAATGTCACTGATTTTAAGTGCCCACCAGTAAAACACTGCCAGATTCTAGTAACTGTGGAATTTGCCCCGTGGCTTTTACAAGTAAGAAAAGGCTAAGAGAAAGAAAGCTGGGATGAAAAATGGTGGAGAGACCACTACTTTATTTTCACGTGGAAAAGGAAACAAACTGCAACACTTCAGATTCAAGACACAGACAATCCAGGGGCTGGATCTTATCAGATAAAGAAAGCCTTACGCAAAAGAGAGGCCACAGATCATGAACACAAACTTTGAAGAGCAAACACTACTTCATTTTAAAATGACTCAATTCTCAGGAGATTGACACATCAGGACATGGAAACTAAGTGTTTAAACAATAGCCCCTTGCAGGTCTCTTTGAAAAAGGAGATGAAAATGTACATCATGAAATTTTGGTTTCAGCAGATTATCTTGTAAGTAGCCTTGAAACGCTGTACTTGGTGCTCAAGAAATGCATATGGAGAAAAGGCTGAAATGTGCAGGTCTGGTGTTACAGACAGCGTGAAAAAAGAACTTTGGGGAATGCTGCTGGGCTATCTGAAATGACAGTCTGCAACAGTATGAGGATTGCCCCGATGATGTGGTACCCTTTGAGTCGTCTCTAAGTGTGACTCAGATGGCATAACATTTAACCAAATGGTCAAGGTGGCATAACATTTAACCAAATGGTCATATAGTTAATGATTATGTAGATAATTTCCTGTTGTCTTGTGTGCCTTTCCCATCCCAAAAACACAGGTAAGAAAGATCTGTAGAAAAAGCTTAGCCCACAGAGGCAGACACAAGCTGGTTTGCATCTGCCCACAGAATATGTGTATGTCTTCATGTTCAGTGAAGAAAACACTAAACCTTAGTCTTTATAGAATATACCCAGTGATTTTATATATATGCAAGGTGTCAAGTCCCAAGAGGGCAATCCTGGGTCAGGTAGTCTGGGATAGCCATAACATGTTGGATCCTAGAAGGCAGTCGCAGACTGCCTACTCAAAGGTACATCTGGGATACCCTTGAGCTAAATTATGGTGAAACAATGCCAATCAATCAATCAAAAAGTTTCATTTATGGCACCAACTATTTAAATCTTATGATAGGTTAGCCTGGGGTATCAGTGATTGAAATATTTCTGAACAGCACATGGCAACAGTGATTTCTGAACAACCCGTGGATTGGCCTTTTTGGAGAGGATGACAGGAAGAAGGAATCCACCATTTCCATACAGTGGATCCCACTGTAGTCTGTTTCAAAGTATTCTTACTCTCTTAATATTCATTACTCTCTCACAGTGGGTACCACCAATCAAATCATAGTACAGCGTAAGTGAAACTTGTTATATACCTGATTACAAATTCCTTGATCTTTTCAAGGACTATTACAATCTATTAAGTAACAACAAATTTGTGCCCATAAATTATTCCGTTCTTAGACCACCCTCAGTAAAATGACTACTGCCATACTGGATAGACTTGGGTTTGGACAAGTAACTGAACCATCGCGCTTCAGCACTTCTACTATGCTTTCTCCAACAGCCATCCTGCTTCAGCTGCAACAGACCACCCTGAGCAGCACTTGTTGTTTTCTTTCTGATTCTTTGAAAAGACCTGTATAATTTATATGCCATGTCTCCCTTGTTAGCTCTCAGATGAAGTGGGGGGAGGGTTTGTAGGTTGCGGTTACTAAGGCATGCACTCCACAGGTGACAACTCACTAGCATCCCTCAACTCCCAGCTTCATCTTTTAACTCCTGAGTGGCCACATTTAACACATTTAACTCTTGGAAAGGTTCCCACTTTTCTTCCTCCTCTCCTGCTGTTACCACCACCACTGTGAGGTACCAGTTTAATTTTGAAATAATAATACCTCAACATTGTTTTATTTCTTGAATTGTGGTTATAAACTGTGATTTGTAAATGCGGTTGTCAGTCTGGTATTTGATGTTGTTGGGGGGTTAGGATTTTTTCCATTTGCTTTCTTTCTCTTGGGGAATTTTCCCCCATTTGTTGGTAAGAAACAATAACGACCCGTACTTCAGAGAGACAGAGGAATGTAGCCACAGAGGAGGGAGGAGTGCAGGTAGCTCCTACTCTCCTACCTGAGAGTTTTTTCTTTTGGGAAGGACAGAGTTACTATGAGATTTTGGGCTGGGGCGAAGGGGCTGGGCGCAGCCTCTAGCTCCCTCTCTCTCTCTTTCTCTCTACATCAGAGAGGAGACAGGCTGTGGGGAGACCTCACCACCACTGTGGGGTTCCATCCCCTGCTTTCTTCTACTGTGAGTAGGGTTCTGCCCATAAGAGCAGCTGTTGCATTGGGACCTTATTAAAAAACTACCTCACTAGAAAGGACCCTCACCATCTTCTGGGGTGCCTCAGAGGAAAAGCCAGGACCTCAAGCCCCTCACCCCTCCAAGGAAGCCTCTCCCAGCCATGTTTGGGAGCCAGGCTGCTGCTGCCTGACCCTACCATTTCTCTCCCACTGCTCAGGGTTTTTCACTACACTGTAACCCTGCACCCCCTGCCTGCCTTCACGCCCTATGGCTCCTGCTACAGCTGCAGAGTTTCTGGTACATTTTGTTTACTACTCCAGGATCTGCTCATCTCTGCTTCCAAGGTTCCTGATACAGCTCCTTTTGGTATCCAGAGGCACACTGGGACCAGCTGCCCCTGGGGGTTTGTAAAGGAAGTGCCTTTTCCATCCTTCCCACCAGCTGTACCTGCCATTACTGTATGCAGAGAGGTGGCTGAGCTCGCACCACAGCGCNTGCTGCCTGACCCTACCATTTCTCTGCCACTGCTCAGGGTTTTTCACTACACTGTAACCCTGCACCCCCTGCCTGCCTTCACGCCCTATGGCTCCTGCTACAGCTGCAGAGTTTCTGGTACATTTTGTTTACTACTCCAGGATCTGCTCATCTCTGCTTCCAAGGTTCCTGATACAGCTCCTTTTGGTATCCAGAGGCACACTGGGACCAGCTGCCCCTGGGGGTTTGTAAAGGAAGTGCCTTTTCCATCCTTCCCACCAGCTGTACCTGCCATTACTGTATGCAGAGAGGTGGCTGAGCTCGCACCACAGCGCCCCCTGCAGCCGCGGGGGAATCATCGCACCTGCCCTGCCCGGCCAGGAGCCACCGTCGCCCCTGCTGGCCGTGACCAGAACTGCACCCAAGGGGAAAGTGCCCGTGGCTGAGAGAAGGCTGTTACGGGGTTCTGGTTTTGTTTGTGGCTGCNCTGTGACCAGATCTGCACCCAAGGGGAAAGTGCCCGTGGCTGAGAGAAGGCTGTTACGGGGTTCTGGTTTTGTTTATGGCTGCTGCCATTGTTGTCCTTTGTTGGCCTTGTTATACATATACATACTAGTAAAGAACTGTTATTCCTTCTCCCATATCTTTGCCTGAAAGCCCCGTAATTTCATAGTTACAATAATTTGGAGGGAAGGGAGTCATATTCTCCATTCTAAGAGGGGTTTCAACTTCCTTGGCAGACGCCTGTCTTTCAAAACAAAACAGATATTGAATGGAAACGATGCAGAAGGACACATGCTCTAGGAGATGTGACGTGAGCATGTGCACAGGCAGCAAGTCCTCATGAAGAGGAGAGAATTGCTGAGGACTGTCTCTGAGCAAGCACTCTTTTAGGAAACAGAGAAGGGTTCTGTCTCTGGGGACATTTTCCAGCAGCATATCAGGGGAAGAAAGCCTCTACTACTAGACTCTAAACTACTCCCCCTAGAGGAGGCCAGCCCTTGCTGCTGTGGGAAGACTCTACCCAGTAATCTTTCTCAGGTGATCAGATCATGGGAGGAGCTATGTGGTATATAAACTATTATGGAGTGCGTCACACAAGCCTGCCAGAGCCTGCTGAATCCAGTCCCTGCTTGCTCGAGGCTAGCTGAGACCTGCCACCTACCCTGTGCCTAGCCTTCCTCCTGGCCCTAGCCCTTGCCCTCTCTTTGCTGACCCTTCTCACCCAGCCTTTGCTTCTACTGCACCTATATACGGGCCTGCAGCTCTCCTATCCAGCTGTTCCCGCAGCTTTGTGCCCACAATCCTGCTGCAGCCTGACACAATCCTACCATGATCCTACCTGCTGCTCTACCACCTTCTCCTGCCACTGAACATCCCACCACTTGCCAACACAGGAGACATGCTGCCTGCAACTGCGGAAGTTGAACCTCTCCTCCCAAGAGCTGTGCAGACTCCCCCAGCTTGCAATACATACAACATCGATGGTACATTGCAAAGTCTTGCTGGTCAACACCCTGTTTTTCTGTCTCTTCTCCTTTTCCCTCCTTTGTTTTAACCTTCTCTATCCCTTTCTCTTACAGCCACTTACTTTCCCTCATTAATGAATGGTTCACAGATATAGTATTTACCTTGTTTGCATCTAATGTCACCCTAGGCATTGGTTTAAAAGAATCCCTCACACTTCCCCATGGCAGACATTTAACGGTGTCAGAAGTGGGATCTGCTGGTGAAATACGTCTGTTTTGAACCACTTAGTGTGAGGGCTAGAGTGAATTGGCAAAGTGTGCTGGATTGCATTGTTGTGTTGCAACTTAAAGCAAAATCTAAATCAGGAAGGGGCAAAGCAGCCACCTGTGCTGTTCCAGAGGCTGCATTGGCTGCTGCCATGGAAGAACAGGTGGCACACAGCAGCCAAGAGATGATGGTAATCAAGTCCCTGCAGGCACTGGTGCAATCCCTACAGATTTGAGTTGTGGGCTTGGAAGGGAGGCTGCTGTGAGAGAAAGGCACAGAATAATAACTTACAACAAGTTTTACAAGAGGAATTAGTGTGGGGCTCCAACACACCACTGGATGTCGAAGTGTGCTTGAAAGATGCAGGAACCAAACTAGTCATTCCCATATATGCATGGGAAGAGCTAGCAAAGGCACAGCCCCAGGTGAACGCTACACTCTATGTGCTCCCTTTACTAAAAAGAGAACAGCTGTATGAAAATGACCAGGATCAAGTCCCTGAAACTACTTTAAGGAAGTGCCATTTATGGCCACTGAACTGACAAAGTTAAATAAGGATTTTGGTCACTACCCAGGGAATCTGAGACAAAGTAGGTGTGGCAAGTATTGCTGTTTTGTCATATTATGAGATTATACCATTTCCTTAAAACCATCCCTACTATGTGGGTCCACCATTTCACAAGGACCAGCTATGACACATGAATCCACCAATTCATATTAGCATTATAAACAAGGCATCCTGGGAGATGGCTTCTTTTTCTCACCCTATCCTAAAGGGATTTGTCCAATCTAAAGTCTGTCCCTCAAAGGGACGATCCTGGATTCCTGTTTAAAAGGCTCACTGTCCTCCACAACTCCCACTTTTTTATTAAGACAGCTTCTCCCAAGGATTTTACAAAGAATTATTTTAAACAACTAAACATGCATAAAACAGAAAAAGCAGTCGAGAGCACCAACAGGATGGTTTTCACAAAGGAACCAATTCATTCCTTAAGTCCCCAATGTCTGAAGAGGTCTTCATACGATTTTGAGTCTTTCTCGATCTTTAGTTCTTTCAGTGAGTCTTGGACTGTCTGGATGCAGGCATGGATACTTTCACTATGGGTGGAGATTAAAGCAGCACAACCCATCCAATTCCTCACAACCATGTTCTTGCGCAAGCAGCAGGAAGTTGATGGCGGCCCGATTTTGAAGGGTGGCATGCCTAGTGGTCTCTTTGTCTGCTAGGAGGTCACTTAGAAGGGCAGATCAGGTTGGCCTCCTTGCCAAGCCAGAACTACAGGTGAGAAAGCTCACCTAAAGCTTTGGCTGCAGCTATCCATGGTATGTAGCCCTGGTTCGTGCCTGTGATGTTTTCTCTAAAAACTCTTTTTTTCTCTAAAAACACTTTTTTCTTTGGTTTCTCTAAAACTCTTTCCCAGAGACTGTTCTGTCAACAAGAGACATGTTTTCGTAACTGTAACCTATGTTTACATTCCTTTCCCTAGGAGGGACTTCTTCTTGATGTCCCTCTGACTTGACCAATGTAGGTGAAGAAGTTTATCTTTTTTCCACCCATTGGGTTGTTCTTTGTAGAATAGCATAAAAGGGAAGAAATAACTAAAAATAAAGAAGTCATTGTCACCCTTCTGAATTGGAGTCCGTGTCGTTGTGATCTTGAACAGCGTCAATGGTAGAAAGACATCACAAGCCTCTTCTTATGTCACCACTTAATAATTTGACTATTACAATTTTCATATAATTCAGTGAGTTCTCTTTTTTGGTGAGCCAATTCTTTTTTCTCACACCAATCATGAACTAATGTGGTATTTGGAATGAGGACTGGCAAGCTGGCCAAGAGTGCATGGTCATCCTTGGAGACGAGAGGGTATTCCAGCCTGTTGCAGTTTCTAGTTTTCCAAGGTGGGCTTCTCTTGGGTTTCCCCTCCCCCGACCCCAGGAGTCCTCCTGCCAATCCCAAGGGACTCAAATTTTAATATAAGGGGTTTCCCACTCACCCCTGGAAAATTCCAAGGGTACCTGTGGAGGAGACTGGCTACAACCGAAGAAGCCTTCCCCTCCCCAAAGGGGATTTGACCTTTAGGCTGCCTATCTGTCCCTGGGTCACTGCCCCCCCTCTGGGATTGGCTGGGGACAACTCCCTTCTGGGCCCTCCCCCCAGTAAAAGGAGGGATCCCAGGTGTGTTCGAGGCTTCTGCTGGGAGAATAGAAACTAAGTAACATCTGTCCGGAACTCCTGCCGGAGGAAAATAAACCAGTGGACTGAGCCCTCAGCAGAAACCCGTTTCTTGTCTCCACTGCTTCGTCCAGCCTCTCAGTGAGTGGGTTACTGTTACAACGGGCGCCTTGTCTAAGGTCTGTAACCACCCAGGCGGGACAAGTTAAGACTAGCCCCTCTGAGTGAGCCGGTCCTGTGCCGAGGATCACTGTGGGAAAAACCCACAGAAGCAGCTCACCCTTCCCAGTTCGGTCATCCTGAGCTGGGCAGGGACCCCAAGCCGCTTTACCAGCCGAAACCCTGTCCCCACAGATTGGGAACACACCTTGGGGGAGCACTTTGGGATGGCAAGAGGACACGGATGATGTGGAATTGGTCTAACTGCACCATTCAGCAGAATTGTAAATTCTTTTTGTGGGAGATACGTCTTTGAGGTAGAGGGATTTTAGATATTCAGATTCTGGCCAGGCCTTAGCAGTTTGGCAATAATGGAACCTGACACAATAAATGGCTCTGGAGGATCCCAATAATTCCAATTCTTGGGGTTCCTCTGGTGCATGCGGTAAGATCTTTGTCCACTCATCCCATGTGTCCACTGGGTTGGGTTTCTTCCCCATGAAGGTAGGGTACTCATTGGGCTTCAGGGGAATCCCTACTAGGCATGTGGCCAATGGGCTGATTGTGGTGGCCATGGACAGGCACATGTTGTCTTGTTGGAGTCTCTCTGCTAGGGTGACCTAAATGTTCTCGACCTAAATGTTCTCTTTGGGCTGCACCACTAACCATGCACCCACTGCTGGTGGCCTTGTGAGCATCCAGAGGACCAAGAAGACCATGGAGAGGTAGGTGTTGGACATCCTGGTGGGTGAAGTGGGTGCCTTTGTAGGGGTTTTAATAAAGACTTTAACTTTCAGGGGAAAGATTCTAACTTTCACGGGATAGATTTTCCCTTTGTTCCTTTCCCTCCCTCTTACTCCCCTTATTAAATAAAACCGAAAACAAATGTAACTGCAGGTACTGGGGTACATGGTGGGGGAGGAGAGGAGGTTATAACTAACACTTTTGATGGGTCAATGTTATTCTCGCTAAAGAATCTAGAGAATAAGGTTAGAACTCGAAACGGGGAGGATGGGACTTGCAGCAAGGGAAGATACAACAGGGTTTGGGAAGACATTAGGGACAAAGGGGAGGGAATGACTTATCCTAATTGAGGTTCAGAGTTTAAAGAAGTTTGTGGTGTTCAAGGATGATTTGCAATCATGCTTCTGGTAACAGGACAGCTGGTTATCCTTCATCTGTCAGATCTACAGCGTCTCTGTCTCCAAGCTGAGTTTGTCTGGTCCTTGGTACCATCTATGTTAGACTCAGGAGGATTCTTGTTAGTAAACATTGGAATTACATTAGCTGAACTTAGATATGGTTTTATATTTTTGCTTGGGAGCCATTTGGGGTCTGATGGTGTTGAGACACAGGCATACCCTCTGCCTCAAGTTATTAAAGGGAAGGGGCTTATTATCTGGTGTGTCTCTGGGTCCTTAATCAGCACTGGTGGCTTTTCACTGAGTTTGGCTTGAGTCAAATTAGAGAACTGTCGAAGCATGGGCGGGGGGGCAGGCTCTAAGAATGAACTAATAAAAAAATTTATGGTATAAAGAGCTTTACTGAGCCTCTTAATTGGAGAGTTCATCTCTGTCCCTCGCTGCTGATTAAGGACTCTTGATTGTTTGGTGTGCTCTTTCAACAACTGATTGTCCAGTGGGGGAGTGGAGTATTCCGGTGTTATGTTTGACTCCCCACTGGCTAAGAAATTCTTTAAATTTCTTTGAGGCATATGGCGGACCATTGTCTGTTTTAATTTGGTCAGGGACTCCCAAGGTAGCAAATGCAAGGAGAAAGTGCTTGGTGACATCTTTTGCACTTTCTCCCACGTGGGCTGAGGCAAATACCACTCCTGAGAATGTGTCAATTGACACATGGACATATTTCACTCTCCCGAACTCGGGAAAATGGGTGATGTTGCATTGCCACAACTGGTAACTGTTTAGACCTGGGGGTTAACCCCAGAGCCTAAGGATGGAATCTGGTATTGTTGGAAGTTGGGGCAAGCAGCAACAAAGGCTCGTGCTTGTTCACATGGTAACTGGAACATTCGCATCAAAGCTGGAACATTCTGGTGGGAGAAAGCATGGCTCAGCTTTGCCTGAGAGAAAATGTCTGGCACGTTAACATGGTGCACAGGCATAGCCAGGGCATCTGCTTTCCAATTTCCCTCTGAATTAGGGCCTGGCAGGTCAGTGTGTGACCTCACATACATTATATGGAAAAGTTGCTTTCGGTGGGAGAGGAGGTAGATCAATTTTGAAAGCAATTTGGATAAATTTGGGGTCGTCACGTCTTTCAAGAAGAGTGTTCTGCCCTCACAGCTACACTGGCTACATATGCCCAATCAGTGACTAAATTGATAGGTTCTTCAAATCTCTCCAAGGCTCTGACAACAGCGGCAAGTTCAGCAATTGGAGGAGAACCCTCCACAGTTTCAACACCAGAATCCCACTTCTTCATCTTTGTATCCTTCTAAGTCATTACTGACTTGTGGGATTTGCCCAAGCCATCTGTAAAAATTGCCAGAGGTTTTAGAGTTATTTTGGAACCAAATGAAAGACTGAATTATATAGCTTGTGACTGGGTGGGTGGATAGAAATTTGGCCTGGATAGCTATCCAGGGCAAACTGGAGGTGCTTACTGGTCTGGAGCAAATGATCATGATCTCCCGCTATTAAAGGCAAATGAATGGATGTAAAGTCACACCCTGCAAAGGGTGCGGACATGTGCCCTGGCTCTCATAAGTAGCTGAGTTCCTGTGGTGTTGTTATTGTTTCAGTGGGTTGATGGTGGAGAAAGACCCACTCGATGATGGAGTGGGTCCTTTGATTGATTGTCCCATTTAAAGGTAAGTGAATGGAATCTGGGTGACTTATCCAGGACAATCAACTGCAAGGGCAAGGTGGAATGTGTCCTGTGTGCCTTCCGGGATGAGAGAGCTTCTTGGACTTTTAAGATGGATTCTTGAGCCTCCAGAGTGATGGTTCTTGCTGAGTCGAGATGTTCATTGCCTTGGAGTAGGCTGAAGAGTGGGGCGAGGTCTTCAATCATGATCCCCAGCAATGGATGCACCCAGTTGATGGACACACAGAGTTGGTGAAGATGGCAGAGAGTCTTGGGGTTGTCCTTGATGCTCCTCAGCAGCCACTATGAAAAGATCCCGAGGGGTTTTCAGGATCTCTATTTTTACCCCCCATTGGGACATGACATCCCTCTCCACAAGGGAACCTGACAGTATAAAATGAATGGGCGCAAACTCAACAATTGCCCATCTGGCCCCTCAATTTGGATGATGCTCCTTGACTGCTGAGCCAACTGAACACCCCCAATGCCTCGCACCTTACTTGCTATGGGTTGCAATTCCCACTGTGACAGCCACCTCCCAGCAGGGATGGTTGTCACATTTGTCCCCGTGTCCAACAATCCATTGAGGCAGAGGTAGTCTTCACCCCGACAGAGCCCACACCCTGTTATCAGCTTATCCTCCCCTATCACTTCCACCCAGTAGACAAATGGTGACATGTCATCTACCGGGAACTTAGTCGGCACTGGTATGGCCTGGGAGATGACCTGGCCCTTTGGCATGGAAAATGGTGGGTGAACACAATGTGCCATGAGAATGAGCCCCTCCAGATCAGTTGTAACTTTTGCTGGAGAGATCTCAATCTCTGGAAGCATCTGCTTTGTGTCCCCCAGTAACAACATACTTACAGTTGAGTCCGATGAATCTTTCCATGTCCAGTGGGCCAACTAACTCCACTCGCCAATGGCATGTCTCAAAAAGCCTGTTCTTCGTTACAACCAGTTTAAAAGGTTCATGTGGCTCCCACACTTTATTCCCCAAACTATCATATTCTTGACCCACAGTGTGTTCTCATCTGCCCTATTTTCTATCTACAGGCTGGGCAGATCCACGCTCTCCCTTCAGTTTTTTTTGTGATGGTAGCTGCTGCTGGCTGCCCTCCCTACACCATTTATTAAATGTTTTATTTTGTTGAGATTGTCCCTGCGGGCAATCCCGTGCTAGGTGTCCCTCCCACCCAGAAGTGAAACAATGGAATGGCCAATTTCATGGATGCAAAGGTGTTACAACAGCAGCCATTCTCTCAGTCCCTTCTCATCTCCCCCTGGGCTCCGGGGCGATGGCCCTCTTTGTGCAGACTTCTTTCATTAGGTCGAGAGTCAGCAGTGGGTCAAACGGCAGGCCCAGGATGATATTACAAATGTCATTCATATTTGCCTGAGCTATCTCCATCGTTATCTGCACTTGCAGCAACCAACCCTCAACCTGTTTCTCAACTTCTGCCCAGAGCCTTTCAATGAAATCTATAAATGACTCAGGGGTGGACTGTTTAATGCTAATATAACCAGTTTTCGGATCCTTTGTGGGCATTAGGGCAAAGGCCTTCACTTGACTTGGTCAGCAAGTATGATGTATTGCTGGCCAATGGGGGAACACAAGGAGAGGATACAACTTGAGGAGGCCAACAGAGCATCAAGGAACATGGAATTTACTAGAACAAGGGAAGGAGTAAACATTGACTGACAAGCAACGGGCTGGGACAACTAGAGATTGACATACAAGGGTCAAGAAAAAGAGGCAGGGCTAGCTTGATGGATGGAGGAGGGGAGGGAACAGCCTCAGGGATAAACCAATTATGTGGGGAATAGGGAACTCAAGTATAAACTATTGGGAAAACATGCACCCCAACACACCACATATCATGCACCTCTGATTCTGCACTGTTTGATGCACACAGAAGCTGAAATTCCACAAGAACTGCATGATTTTACTGCCAAGATGCCTGAACCTGGAGAAGGTAAAAAACTTCCAAGACCACTCTGTGCCTATCTTAAAATATTTGGAGTTTGTGTCCAGACTGTTATCAAATTAATTTACAAGTAAACATGACCCAGAATGTACCAGATGAAAGTATATGAACACCAGAAAGTGTGACAGTACTGATGCCTACAAATTTTTGCTTTCTGTATGTTTCTCAAATACTTGTAGCTTTGTAGACTACTAATACATGGTTATAGGTTCTAGTACTCTTCCTACCCTTTTCCCCTACTTTTCAGAACAGTAAGCAAACCCTTCTACTACATATTTAGGGTTTTGTTTAGTCTTGCTTTTTAATCCAGCAAGGAGACTTTGTTTTATACCATACATCACCGCCATAATAAAATGGAGGGCTAAAGTATCAGGGAAGGGCTCCAACGGGGCAGAATCTGGGGGAAAATGACCTAACCAACTGCTTTTCTAATTTGACAATATTTGTTAGATATACTAATTAACTGGCCTTATACAAATTGTACAAATCTGATTCCACCTGTGCCCACAGCCATGGGGGCACATGGAAGCCTCCATTAAAGATCTGCTTTTTGTATTATCTATATTAATATTGTCTGGAAAGTGTTTTTCCTTCTCAATCCAGGCAACAGTACTCCCTCTCCGCATGTAAAGGCGGCAAACTTTGATTGTGTGGAGAAGCTGGCATTTTATTGACTGTGGGAAAACCCTTTCTCAAAGGGTTCAGGTGGTAGCAATCCCACCAAATGAGGAAGAAAATTTTATCTTTAAGGTCACAAATATATAGATGAAGACAAAACAAATCTACTGAACAAAACAAAAGTTAGTAACTACTAACTACTAGAAGTTGCTACTAACAAAGTCAGCCCTTTCAACTACTGGCAAGGTTTAAGTGTCTGCCACACCTCTGCCTGAGGAATCTGTAGTTTATAGAGTGAAACCCACTGATAATGAAACTGAATGGAACCCAAGTGTGAGTAATTTTATTTATCACAAAACTAAAGTACATCATTCAAAAGCAGCACACGTCTTGGGAAATACAGCTTGAATTTACCCAGTGGTTTGGATTACCAGCCTTTCCAGTATGAAGGTATGGCTCAATGAATACAATATTCCTCCTGAGATTCTGTCCCTGCGTCTGGCAACTGACAATCCAGAACATGTAACAGAATTCAGAAATTATGCAGACACATCCAAGTACTGGATCATGCAAAGAACTTTGGAGCCTTTGCTGCTTACAGCACAAAACTTCTACATCAAATTCCAACATCAGCAGCCCCACATCACCTCCTGTGCTAGTGCATCAAGCAGCACTCAGCAAGCAGAAGTATAAAGCAGGATACAGCTATTCTAGATAATGCATCCAAACCACGGAATGTCAATACAATAAAATTCTACTGAAAACTCTAATTCTTCTGAAACTACTTCTGGGAATCATCCACGTGATGGTGTAGCTCAAACTAAGGAAGCAGAAGACTCTCCCCTGCACATCAGCATAATGTGCTTGTTTGTCACGTCACAACCTCAGAATCAGAAACTAGGAGTGGCAAAATTAAACAGGGACAGGAACGATGGAGTAGCCCAGAAAAATAAACTTTAATAATGAGTAAAATAACAAAGGACAGAAGCCATGCATACAGGACAATCTCCAAAGACCCAGCAACAGGGTAAACCTAACAATATACAGGGTTATATCTGAGGGCAGGGAACCAATCATCAAGGTGAATTTGAAACATAGCCTTATATAGCAAGTGTTACAAACCAATCATAGACAGGAACTAGAAACACTGCCTAATATGGAATCTCCTAATCAACATAACTACTCCCATAATCCTGTTCTTCTCACTGTAACCTAGCTAGATGTTTTCCTCTCAACATCCTGCTTCCAACAGCCTTAAGTGGATGCCCCCTGAGTGAACAGTTGGGGCCAGCCCATTGTCTACCCCAGCCAGGCCGACTTCCACACTTGTTTGGGAGACAAACTTTATTTGTCTGACATGGAGCTGCATCAGTCTGAATTTGCAGAAAAGTCTGTATGTGTAAATTGCAGTAAAAAAGCTGTTCTTGTTCTCATGAAAGAGAAAAAAAGAAGCATGGTGCACCTTACTACAGAACCAGAATATCCATGTCTTTGCATTTTCAACACTGGGTAGAGTGTGAAGATTGTGGGAGTCGCCTGACTAGGACACAGGGTCAGCTGGACTTTACCCCTAACAAGCCAAGCCTTAGCTTCCAGCCCTGCGAAACATTCATCTAACTCAGGGCAATCCTGATGTCTCCTCTCAAGAGCCTTTGAAGTTATTATGTTAATTAGTCCAAGTTCTACTCGCCTATTGGTTACTTGCGTTCCATACATGGTATTGTTTCTAGAATGTTCCACTCCCCAAGACTATATATTGTTACTTCTCCCTTATTTCCGGTCTTTGGAGCTTGTTTCTATACTATGTTCAGTGTCTGGGCATCGTCCCTATTTTTGTTTCTTATTAAAAATAATTTTCTTCTCAGGCACTCCACCAATCCCACTCCTTTTTCTTATTTTGTGCCACGCTCACCCTGAAGTCAGGGGACCCAAAGATCTGTCTCAGCCACCCTCACTGTGACCGAAGATGAAAGCCCTTTCCAGTTGGTATTGCAAAACTGCATTTCATTTCTGCAGAGGCTGAGGAATGGGTTGACTCCTCAGAAGACAGTACTATAAGAAAGTGATGAACAATTTGGAGATAAATCTCCTTTGATAAGAATTACACAATTCAAAGTAGTGTCTCTTGCACCATGCAAAAGAAACAGCTACAATTGTTAATTAAAAATGTTACAATTAAAAAAATATTAAGGCATATTAGAGAGTCTAAAAGGAAGACAGACTGATAGAACCAAGGTCTGATCTCCCTGAGACAGTCGCAGCCACCAGAAATAATTCAAGATCAAGGGGATCTATCCATTCCCCATCAAGGAGAAGGTAGTAGCTGTAAAGAAAGGAGCAAAGGGGAGTAGTCCATGCTTGAGATAGCAAGCGACACCCTTCTTCCCCCACCTCATCCCCCAGGTCTCTCTGCACGAGAGGGAAGAAGAGGTTTTGCACATGAAAAGCCAGCCAAAAGTTGGAGAGAATAAAGGTCCAGTTGCACCAAAGGTGCCAACACCGTTAGAGAAGAAGTAAGAAAGCATGTGGGTAAGAATTTTAGACCAAAGCAACAAAGGGAATCTTGTGATTCATATCTTGTACAGGCAATCTGATCAGGAGGAGCCTATTGACAAAGCCTTCTTGCTTCAGCTGCAGAAGGCAGTGTGTTCACAGGCTCTTGTTCTGCTGGAAAACTAGCACCACAAGCTGCAGGCAGTTCAGGAGACTTCTGGACACAGTGTCCTCCAGGGCACCCAGGATCCCCCACAAGCCTTTGATTTTGCCCTAGACACATGCCTCCCTCACCTTTTGAGAGCCCCTCAGCTCTATGGTCTCTCTAGAACCTGGCCAGGATTCCCCTAGTCCTCAGTAGCAAAGTGCCCTATGGTCCCACTTTTAACACACCCCTGATTCTGGGGCCACTTCCCTACTGTCTAGACCATCCAGTTTTACCTTCATTAGTGCTCACATTTACTCACACACCTGCGCTCACGCCAGAACTGCACCAGAGGTACATGGGCCCTCTGAAATGTCTGACTCCCATCACTGCACTCAGACTTCCATACACACATATATGCACATTATGCCAGAGAAAAGCTAGAAAGACATTTACAATCACCACAGTCTTGTTCCTTCCCAATTCATCTCAATCCCTTTCCCTGATTATTATTCGTTTTCTAAACAAAACTTTCCACATGCCTCCTTCACTCTCTTTAAAAGCTTTTGATTGAACCTGCAGGGATTGCCCTTCTTTTGCCCGGCATAGTGCTGCTGAACTGTACTTTCTTTGGTCCTGCAGGCTGTTGTAGGCCACTTTGCTGCCCTAAGCCATGGATAGATCAGGTCCCATAACTACCGACATCCAATGTTCTTACACTGTGTCACTGTATTTGGGATATTGGAATGGGCTGCCTTGGAAGATAGTGGAGTGACCATCTCTGGAGGTGTTATAAAACAAGACTTAATATGACTTAGTGCCATAGTTTAGTCCATAATGTTATAAATGACTCAAACCCCCAGTGGGAATGAGCGAGAGAAGTTTTATTGAGAATAAAAAATCCACAAAGCAAACAGGACAGCACTGGGGGCGTGGCCGACCACCAGAGGCTCGTCCACAAAATGGCAGCTCCACCTTTTATACCCCTGCCGTTTTATCAGCCAAATACATTTTCATAAGCAGTCATACCTATTCCAACATTTTCTTTATACATCCCTGGCCCCTCCCAAAGTCTACCAGTTAACTCTTCTTGGTCGCCCATTGGTGGACACTTTCTTGCAACTTAATGGAGCAACTTAATTGAACTTGCAACTTAATTGGAGCTGTTGTCACACCAAGTCCCCCCAGTGACAAGCTTCCCCCATTCCCGGCTGTCTCACCTGTACACACCCTCCCTCACATCCCTGAAGACCAGAGTCTGGTAGCAACAATACAGAGGGGAAAAGATGAGATTGAAGGGAGAAAAAGGGGTCCAAAACCAATCTACAAAAACAGAGTCACACATCAAAAGAACTTTAAGCTTGAACAAAACTTCTAACACACTTAATATCCATTCCTCATTTGAGAGAGCCTATCACCACACCACCCATCTATAACAGATAACAAGGTGTCAGGTCATAGGTTGGGCTCGATGCTCTCAAAGTTTGTCTTTTCCAACCTAATTAATTCCTTTGATTCTTCCCACCACTCCCCGTAGATTCCTGTGCCTCCAGGGGGGAGCATCAGGACACCCATGGGGCATCTGGGCTGCGCGTTGTCTCTGGACCTGTTGATCCCCAGCCCCAAATCAGAAAAACACAGGGGGCTTTGCAGGCCACCAAAACTCATTTTATTGGTGTGCCAGAAGAACCAGATGGGTTTGTACCGTGAAACCTGGAGCTGTGAATGGCACAGGCAACAGGCTCTGCCCTCGTGCAGGGCCCCAAGGAGCGGATCAGCAGCCCCGCATTCCCCAGGGCCCCAAAAAATCTGCATGAACCGGAGCTTGCTGCCATCAGCACGGCCTCGGCTAACACGGCGTGTGGCAGCGCCAGGCAGCCGAGAGGGGCGCGGAGAATGCCCAGGCACGTTTTCTAACTCCAGAGCCACGCCCGGCAGAGTTCCTCCGGCGGGTTGCTGGAGGAAAGGGCCTGCCGACGGACTGGCTGCTCCCACAGTGGGCTGGCTGGCTGGGTGCCGCGGCAACGACAGGACTGCTGCGGGAGAGGGCCGGCTGGCGGGCCAGCTACTAGGGGAGCGGACGGCCTCGTCGGCTACTGAGGGGGTGGGGCAGCCGGCCGGCTGGCTGCTGCGGGAAGGAACCGGCTGTCTGGCTGGTCAGTCGGCCGGCGGGCTGCTGTGGGAGCGGACCGGCTGTTTAGCCG
>VYXD01002324.1:245103-280103 GCA_013397195.1 Hylia prasina
TGTCAGCGGCTCCTCCCATCTTAGTGTTACCACAAAATTTAGTCTCCCTTCCACTCCTGTGTCCATGTCATTTATGAAGATGTTGAGAAGCACAGGGCCCAGGATGGGGCCATGCAGAACCCCACTAGTGACAGGTCCCCAGTCTGATGTCAGCCCACTCACTGTAACCCTTTGTGCCTGGCTTGTAAGCCAGTTACCCATCCCATGATGTGTTTATCCAGCTGTGTGCTGGACATTTTGTCCAGAGGATCCTGTGAGAGGCAGTATCAAAAGCTTTACTGAAATCCAAACAAATTACATCAGCTGACTTCCCTTGATCAGCTAGGTGGGTCATCTTGTCATAAAAGCAAATAAACTTTGACAAGAAGGACTTTACCCTTCTGAAGTCGTGCTGGCTGTGACCAACGACTCGGTTGTCCTTCAGGTGATTTTCAATAACTCCCAGAATAATCTCCACAGTTTTACCAGTCATTTAATTCTGCCTGTTGTAAACAAAACAGAAGCATCACAACCCCCTGCAGTCCTTCATTTTCTAACATAAAACTGATCAATTATAAAAGTTAAAAGAAAATACCACCCGCAGATGCATTAAATCTGTGGTGTGTGGTGAATGGGATCAGCATCCATCCAGTAAAGGGAAAATGTCAGGATTGTGCAGGTGGTGGCGCCATTCTTCCTGGTTAAAAGCACTCTGAAAGTGGTGAGCAAATAGCCTCTAATAGATTGAATTTTTTACAGCTTGTGCTTTCAGTTATACCCACTAAAGTCTCATCATTTGGACTCAGAGGTCTTTTCCAATCCAAGTGATTCTGTGATTCTATGATTGCATAAGCTTGGCTGTATAGTACATATAGTTAGATGAGAAAGTTCTGCCTTAGAATAAACAAAAATGCACGTTATTTTTCATATATATATATGTGTTGTTCCTGTACCATGGTAAAATCACTTGAAACCAGAGGTCTGAGACTCTGCTGTAGCAAACCCAGGGTCAAGCTGGTAAGGAAACTTCATCTGACTGTGAAAGTAGAGTATTTAGGGTGTCAAGCAGAGCACCTGAGCCATCCACTGCTAAGGGGCTTCAGTCCCAGCAGTTACAGTCTCTGGGTGACTACCAGAGTGTCTCCTGAGTGGCCAGACAGGAAAGTTTCCTTAACACACTAGTACATAAATAAGATGACTGTTGTAAAACTCATTTTCTTGGGCCCTCTTTCAGCCAAGGGAGGGAATTATAGCTAAAACCAATAGTGTCCAATTTGGATTCTGAGGAGAAGTCTTAACTTTTCAAATTATTAAATGTTAATTATATTATTTCCCAGATGAGAACCAGGGAAGAAGAATATGAAGATAGTGACAGTGTCATTTATGAGTATGAACCAGACTATGAATGTGTAAGTGAATTTTCTTCTGTTTGACTGACTTTGAAAAGCTGCTTTGGGGATACGTGTTTTGGGGTAGGCATGAGAGATTTGAAGTTAAGATTTACTTGCTTAATGTGATATCCTAAATCCATGTATATATTAGTACTTTACACTTCTTTTTTCCTTTTTACATATAATTATTGTTTTAATGAAAAAGGAGAGCATTTTGTCTGAAGCTTCTTACACTGGATATCAACAGAATCCTCTTACGGAGGTCCTCAGTTATTGCCAGGTATTTTTTTTTCCTTATATCTGAAATGGTGTTTAAACAATTTAGTTTGAAACTTCAGGAAGAGTTGTATTGTAAACTTGACAACCAGGGATCCTTTCCAATTGTTTACTTGTTAGTTGCCCATATAACTACAATATTTTCAAACTAAAACGAATCTCCTTTATATTCTCTGAACTTTTCATAAGAATAATTTTCAAATATTAAGCTTTAATACAATGTAAAGTTTAGTTATTGGGAGGAGCTTCAGAGTAATGGGGATGATATGGCAGTGATACACACCCAGCTGTTTAAAGTACATGTTGCTTGCCAAAGGTGAGCCAAAAATCCTGCTAGTGTTGGTTTTGTGAGTTCTTTCCTTTTCATTTCTGAGGTAGTAACTGGCAAAATTGAAAGTAACTGCACTAAAAATTAAAAGCATCCCATATTTTTCAGGCAAGCACTTGTGTGACTAGAGTCATTCAGGCCACGCTTAATGGAAGTCAATTTCTAAGTGGTTTGTAGCCAAATGTTAATGTCTTGTAAGTCTTCTTAAGCATTCAGCAGTGCTGTGGAAAGAAGTTGGCTAAGTTTTAGGGGGAAAGTTCAACTTCTAATTGAACTTTCTTGGTTTCTTCAGGTTTAGGTTGGGTTCTTGTAAAACAGTAGTGTTTTCAGTCTTATGTTTGTTGACAGGCCATGTATGATGCCATTCAGAAGTTGGATAAAAAATTTGACCTGCTTCATCGTAAGGTCTCAGAAATGCAGCATACTCGTATGAAGCCATTGTTGCTCAAACCTGTGAGTATTAAAGACCTAAGACATTTATTTTTGCTTTAATTTTCTCATTTCTTTTGATTTTTTTTAATCCCTATCCTTTCACTAAGATTAAAATTAGTAGCAAAATAGTAGACTTAGAATTTATTTCAGTTCAGTTACTTGAGATTTTTGATTGTGTGCCAGCTTCAGTTTCCTGTATTACTGAGTGGTGGCCACAGCTTGGCAGTGACCCCCATCAAATTCAGTATATTGTGATAGATGCTGTAAAATTCTGTTTGTGTTTGCATGAACAGAAGTGAATTGTGTAGGTGCATCTTAAACTTCAGCATATTGCTGTTGCACCTTTGCAACGTGGTGTGTTGTCTCTGGTTTCTGCAGTTAGAAGAGAGTTTAAGCATTAGTCAGGTAGGTTCAATTGGCTTACTGAACTTTAGATCTCAACAGTATGTTGTCATATCCATTACAGTATAGAATTATTTTTTGTAATGGAAACTCCTTTTTAAACATTTTTAATTATATTTGATATTGAGTACAGAGTACTTGTTTTGTTCCTAAATGGTCAATCTACTGTTAACTAAGGAGACACAATTTTAGTACTTGTAACAACGATCTTTAAAAGGAAAGCATAACAGATGATTTTTGAAAAAGGTCATAAAATTCATAATGACTTTTGTCATCAACACCAGCAAGCTTTTAATGTGGCAGAGATGATTCTGCTGTCAGGAGATGCCAAGACAGCAGTGAGGCCATTTGCTTTAAGGGTGAATGGTGCTGGATTTCTTACACCTGTTAGCTGTCAATAGGATATTAAGTTTAATTTGGTATGTATTTTTCTTGTCAACTCCAAGCTTGTGCTGTCCACCACATCCAAAACCACGAGTTTCAGGGAATAAACTGACCTTGTCACCTACAAATGAACCCTATAAGATCTCTGCGCTCTTACCCTCCCCTCTGATATGTGGGATGGCAGCTGCTTTAATGTTTGGATTTTTGGGTTAGAAGTGGCCTGCACTGTTTCTTTTTTTTTTCTTTTTCTTTTTTTTTTGAAGGGTTTTATCCCTATAAAGAGTAAGATGCAACCAGCCAGCTATTTCCTTAGGTTCTGCCATTTAAAATCATTAGGAATGCTGTTGGGTTTTTTTATAATTGTACCATTGCTGTACTTGTGAATGGCTAATTGAGTGGCTTGGGGTAAAGATACTTTTTTTAATTAGATGAACTGACAAACTTTCAGACACATAAGACTTCCTCAAGGTCATAGATATTTTTAAGGTTACAAGGGTAAAATATGAGATTTCTCTCAGTAAACACACAAACCCACCAAAATTAAACAAAATAAGAAAAACAAATCCAGATGTGTCATCTATATTTTGTGGCTCCTACTCAGTGACTTGTGTTTTGAATTAGAATGCATGCTGTATGATTTTTTAATAAAAGTGTACTTGAAGTGATGGAAAACACAGCCCATCTCTCAGTTTGACCGTGTCAGTCTCTTTGGAATCTTCATTGTAGATGAGATCTGTATGTTTAATGTTTTCAGCCAACAAGTAAAGAAAGAAGAGAAAATGTTTGGATTTTTTTCTTGTTTGAAAGGAGGTAGCATGGCAGTGGACACATGAATTGAAAATTCATCAGCCAATGACTGGGTCAATGACTGAAAAATTTTGAATTTTATTTTGTCTATTTATTTTTTATAGGGGTCTAGAGAGTAATTTTTCCACCGCCCCAGGTGGAAAAAAATTGAGAAATATTGAAGCTGACCAGATAAACTCCTAGTGCTGCAAATACAAATGAGAATAGAAGATAGTAGAGGGAAGGCTAAAACATGGTAGCTTTGGGTTTATGACAAAGGCTCCTTTCAAGGAAGGGTTTGCTCCCAATAGCATAATTACTAAAATCTAGTTTTCCTGGTTGGCTAAAAAAAACACCCCAAACTATCAGCTATGTCTAATTTAACTTCTTAATTGTTTTCTGAATCATGTTTGCAGAAACCATTTGGATTTACATACAGGAGTTCCAGTCATTTGCCTTCAGGAAAAATAAGAGTACAGAAACACATGGAAAGGGATTTAAGTCTTCATCTCCCTTCATCAGGCCAGGGAAGGCGTAGCCCAGTTGTAAGGGTTGCTTTGCAAAATGGCCACGTTCAAGTCAGTCCCAAAGTAAAACATACCCCACAGAGCTTTCAGCTTGAAACTCAGCAGCCTGTTGGAAGGCAGAGCCCACCACTCCCCACTATAGTTTCTACACATTCATTGCATTCATCATACGCAGCAACTAATGGGATGCCTGACCTTTCACCACAATCAAATCTTGCTCCCAGTATTGTGGAAAGTACTGTCAATGTTGCATCTTCACCCGTGGCATCACCGTCAATACCAGCACCCTCTGAGCCCAGTCAGGAAGATAATGCTGTGGAGTTGAACTACAGAAATGCATCTGAGGATGTGAATATTAGTGAAGAGCTACCATCTTCTTCAGTCTTCATCAATCCTAGCTTTGGTGAGTTCCTTTGTGATAAATACTCAGAAACAAAGGCTAAAAAAATGGCTGGTACTACCACAAGTTCTCTTTTTCTCTCTTAATGTAACCTTTTTAATTCTGTGTATAATTCACAAGTAATATGTGCATGTTCTCCATCTTTTGGAGGAGGCAAAAGAGATTGCCACTAAAGCTAGGTGAAGCATATACCTTATCCATGTTTTAAGAAAGCAGTTTACCTGGTCTGTGTGAGGGAATTACCTGTTTTCTTCTTTAGGGGGATTTTATCCATGAAACATCCTTTCTATACTCAAATCCTCCAGTGTTTTGTTTCTTTCAAAATACTGCCAAATAAAATAAAAAATAATGCCAAAGAAAAACACGAATTCTATAGATTGTTGCATTATAATAAAGATACACATATAAAATAGCACAATGTATTAAAAACTAACACCTTTCTAAAGTGTAAATTCCCTGAGTTATGTGCAAGGCCAAGCTATGATTTCTTTGCTTTTGGTCTAAAAAATACATTTGTACAGCTGAAAAGCTGCATGAATAGTAGGTGAAATACTCAGATATCTATCTAAAAATTTGTAAACAGTTTATGATTTAGCAGTTCTGTGTATGGATATGCCACTCCTCATGAGTCAGTGTCTTGAAAATCTACCTGGTATCTGCACATATGTAAAATAGGCCAGTGTGAACATTGTGGACAATTGGGTTTCTAACGTATTTCCTTGAGTGTTTTGATTCCAGTTAGTTATGCTGGTGGCTAATGTGAATCAAAAATATATTTGTTACCATTCCAATTTAAAGCTGGTTTCGTAAGAGCAAAGGTAAGTAGTAACACATAGTAGAATTAACTGTATTAGAGAACATCCTCCAAGAGTCAAGAGAAAGAGTTTGAAAAAATGTTCTGTTTTTAACAACTCACTTGGGATTTTAAGTTTTTTTTCTTTGAATGTTTTTGTTTTACAGAAGAGTTTGTTGGTGACCCAGCAAGAGATGTAAAAGTTCTTGGACACCACTTGGTGAAGGCTCGGCAAAAGACTAAGCCCAAGTTTGCAGCGCGCCACTTGGTTCGTGCCTTGTTCCCCAAGAAAACTTTACTGTGCAGCATTATGGGAGCAAGTGCACGAGGGCGCAGGACACTGGATCCAAACAAAATTGCTGCAATAAGAGGTATGTTACCTTCCAAAATGCACAGATTTACTTCTTTCATATTTAACATCGGTTTGAACTTTAAAGGAGTCCTTTTCTGTATGTTTCTGGCTAATCATTGTGTGGCAACTGGTGAGCAGATAAATGCCATAGTGGATGTGCTCCACTCTACAGTATCTTTTTGTTTTGAAAATCTTGCTTTGTAATTCTCAATGTTAGTTTTTCTTCAATTTGAATAAAACTATTCAAATTTCTTCTAGTTTTATGTACATCTTGTTCATCAGTCATGCTTGCTGTCTCTAAATTTTTTGTTGCATTTTATTTTGTGTTCATGTATGCCATAGATTTTGTCAGTGTTTTTTTGTTTGGTTGATTTGGGTTGGTTTATGGCCATGCTGTACTTGGGAGAAACATTAACTGGTGTTTTTGAAATCCTCTTATGTTCAGTCCTCTTGAGGGAGAAGTGGTGAAGAGGGAGGGGGCTTTTTTAATAAATGTCAAGTCGTTTACAGAGATTCCATGGCACATATGTGCTAAAGGATTAAAATTGAGTGTGAGATTATTTAAGCCATGTGAAATAGTTGCAGCAACAGCATTACCCTGTCTCTTCTTTTTGGGAGGTGGTTGTGGTGTTGGTTTGGGGTTTTTTTTAAAAGTTAGTATGATAAATCACGCATTTCCCATAATACCAGGAAATGTTTAATATAATAAAAGTATTACTCACGTTAAACATTATATGTTTAATATAATAAAAGCATTATTTAATATAATAAAAGCAGTATCACAGAACATATTGAATTCATAATGCTGGTTATTTTCAAAACATAAATTTACTATATTTATCGGTGGAAATCTGAAGTTTATAAATGGAGAACAGTAAACATGAAGCATTAGTTAGCTTTCTCTCTCTTTCTAAATTAGGATACTTCTAATACTGGGCTTCAAACATTTTCTATATTTTATATGCAGAGTTTCTTGCAACTAACTTTCCAACCTATGATTTGAGCGAGCATGGAAAAGACTGGAAAACCTGTATCACAAATGTCAATTCTATGATCCGCTGTTTACGCTCCGAAACCAAAAGAAACTCAGCAAGTTCTCCTAAGGTAATGATTTATTAAGTACTGAGTTTGCACTTTTTTCTCAGATTAATTATTTGATCTCCTCATGGTACAAGGGCTGTATTGGAAATTCCTTGGGTTCTGTCTCTGTGTTCCTCAGGACAGGCATGCAGCACTGGTTCCATGTGGGGAACACTGGAATATGCCATTTTCTGCTCTGCCTATTCCTGCTCCTGTGTCCAGAGTTCAGTTAAGAAGTGTTCAGGCATAGAATCAGATTTGATTGAGAGCTTAAACAAGTAGCTCTTAGCTATTCTTAGCCTTGTGTTGACAGGCCTTTTTTTCAGATACATTCAGCATGCGTTTCAGTTTTATATTGACTGAAACATCACTCCCAAAACACCTCCAACTACATTTACTTCTAAAACGCTGTGTGCACATCTTTGAATAATTATTAACTGTTCTACCTGTGGTTTTCAAGATAGAAATTCAGGAGTAACTATATTGCAAAGATCTGAAATCCATTTTATACTAAATGTGAAGTAAACTGGAACACTAATTAGAAAACTGGTATGCTTCTCTCAGTGTGTGTACTAACCTCATTAAATGTTTCAGGAGACAACTGAGGGGAAAGAAAAAGTGTCTGATGCTCCTGATACATCTCACTGTGTAGATTTAAATTATAATGAAGATAGTGAAGACAATTCTCAAAGCTCTCAGAAAATGACCAGCTCATTGCAGAATTCAGGATTGGATAAGTTTCCAGAAGCTTTCCACACATCTTCGGTCAGGAAACAAGAGTCTTTGGAACCTACGGGTAAACGACAAAATTTCTGGTTTCTGGAATTGCATGTTATATTTTCAGTGGTCAATGAGAGGCAAAAGATGGTACTGTAGGTACAATTGAGTAGTAAAGGGATTTTCTGAACTATGTGAGTCTTCTTTTTCTCTTAAGCCGTCATTTGGTGTGTACATAGTAAGTCTTTTTAGGAATGAACAAGAGCATTATATCTGGCTGACAAAATACATGTTTGGATCTACCAGTGTCCCATAATGCATATCCGCTGTGACATTGGGAAGTTCAGCTTCAGTTACTCTGTTCAGTTGCCCTGACTTTTTTCTTTTATTTGGTAGACATTCTGCCTTAAAAAAGTAAGCTAGCTCAGAATATCTATTGAATGGTATTGCAATTTCACAAGAAAAAGTGCACCTTTCTGCAAAACTGACTCTTTAAGACAATAAAAATCTTAAAGCAGCCTTTATATTTTCACTTTTTTTAATGGAAGTGTTCAATGTACAAATGCATTGGGAAAAAAATCCATGTACAGCATGCGATGCTTGGAGACCCTCAAGAAAAATGGTCTGAGATTAGTTGCCCTTGGAGGTAATTTATTCAATTAGGATCACTTGGGGGCTGTATCAGATCTGTTCCTGAACCCAAGATTTGTTAATGAGATCCCACAGACCTCTTTATGTACTAAAAATTTTGCTTTTTTTCTTATTAATGTTTGCAGTGAAGTCAGGTAGAACTAGTTAAAAAATATTCACTCCTTTTCTGTTTCCACTTATAGGATCTAAGCACCACTGAAATAGCAGAACTTTTATTTACTTATGTACTTGGAAAAGCATCATCTTTTCACGTGAGATGAAACAAGTTAGAAAGCAATAATTAATAATGCAGGTTGCATTGCTGAAGACACATCAGAAGTACTGTTCATGGTTGTAAACCAAGCAGGGGGTTCTGGCTGCTTGGCCATGTGTCTGCTCTAAGTTTCACGTTAGCAGTAGCTGTAGTGTTATGGTTTTGCTCTGGTCTTTCCAAGCAAGTAGAATAGTTTCTGGGTGAACTTCTTGTGTCAGTTTTGATTTAATACAGCCACGTTGAGTCATGGTCAGTGTTGGATGAGTAAAATATCTCTCTTCCTTTCGTGACATCTTCTCTAGAACCTCTTGGCAGCCCATGGCGCAATGTTCAGTTGCCTTTCTCAGTCATTTACGTCGCCAAGGGGAAGACACGGCCAGAACTGTCAGCTCGCTACCTAATTCGTCATATGTTCCCTGAGGATGTGCTGGTGAAAAGCAACGTGTATGGTAGTCTGGATCGTGGCATGAGCCCTCTGGATTCCAATAAAATTAATGCTCTCAGAGGTAAGAAAATCTCTGTTAAATCTTAATGTGGGGAAACTATTAAGAGTATTACCTTCATATCCTATGAACAAAGCAAGAGTTTCACAAATTTGTCTGTGAAATTATTCTTAAAGGCATTTCTGCAAGCAGTGGAACAAATTGAGAGGAAGTAGATAAAGTTGTTTTAGTAGCTCAAGAAATTCTCCAGATGGTGCATCTGGTTTGTATGGGAAAACTCAATTGTCTTGACATTGGCTTTAAAGGGCAATGCAGTGGGAGATGGGAGCAATCCCTGAGGATTCTGGAGGACAGCAGAAATAATTTCTTGATACAGGGGCTGTGTAGATAAAGCAGAGAGCAGAGATGTCCTGTACAGCAGGTTATGGCTCCCTTCACAAAAAGGGTTCTTGTGTGATAATTGGTGGTGGCATTGCCTGTAGAGATTATGAAATCATGGCCCCTGAGGTCCTGAGTAGAGTTAGGTGGATCGGAGTATAGGCTCTGTAGCTCGTGAGAGCACACTTCAAAATATTTGGATAAGTCACAGATGGGAGCTTGTGAGACACAGCTCTGAATAGGCGAGAAGCTCAGGAAAGCTGGCAGATCTTTAAGAACAGCTTTCTGCAAGCACTCGAGCATCTTGATGATTAAGAGAACTGAGAGAGTTGTGGGGCGACAGGTTGGGCTAAGCAGGGAATTCATAACTGGGCTCTGGAGCAAAAAAGCCATATTTAGAGACTGGAAACAGGGAGATCTTATGAAGTGGAATTCAGCAACTATTGTGTTTTAACCCATCAGGTAGCTAAACACCACACAGGTGCTTGCTCGCCTTCTTCCGCCCTGTCCTGTTCCCCTGCCCCACCCACTGGGATGGGGGAGAGAAGCAGGGAAGAAAGACTGCATCTGAGGGAATTTAGCATTCATGCTAAATAAAATGGAGCTGTGGCTCACACCCTCTGGGGTGATGTCTGGGCATAGCTTGAGGGACAGAGCTCCCGGAATGTTACCCTGCAGAGCAGGGAGGGACCCTGCATAGCCTGACCGTAATCCCCAAAATTGTTCAGTTTTGTTGAAAGAAAAGATACAACTTTAAAACCTGTTTTGTGGACCATGTACAAAGGCTCTGTAGATTATAGAAATTCTAGTAGTTCTGTGCTGTTCAACTGAGGTCAAGTATTCTTGAATTTACTGCTGGAGATGGAAGTATAGAAAGCCTGGCTGCTGCTTCAGCCAACAGCTAGTGTATCCTTTGTCAGAATAGTTTATAGCAGGAGCATCCGAAGACACTTACTCTCCCTTTCATCTCTCCTCCTGGAGCAGAGTGAACTGCCAGAGCAGTTTTTATATCAGTTACTTTCTTCCTTCAGACCAAAATTTTTCTGGCAAAATGAGTTCCCAGGTTTGTAACTACAAGTTAAAATATTAACTGTAAACAATGATACTATACTAGATTTTTACTTGCTGGTATGTGGAAGAAGAAAGTTGACACAATATCTACTACCTATACCTTTCTTTCTACTGCAAAGGTAAATCTAGATGTTAACCAGAGGAGGAGAAGCAATATTGCCTTGATTTGAAATTACAGATTAGAATTTCTTTTTGGTGTTTATTTAAGTGTTCTACGGGATTGCTTAGAGAAAACATGTAATTCAGCTCAGCTCAGAAGGACAATCACTCCTCACTAACTTTAAAAACCAGTATTAATTTTGATTTTAAACTACTCATTTTACTCATGGAAAGGGAGAAGGGTACCACCATAGTCCTACCCTTTTTATCTCATTGTTATCAAATTCAAGTGTTTGTTTACTGATTTTATTTGCAATATGGTAAGGAATGCGCTCTCACAATTCTTCTGTCACTGTTACTCCTGTACATGTGTGTTAAGCTGAATCGCTGTGATTAATTTTAGTGAATACAGTTGCCAGAGATCCTCTGAAGGAGAGTTTGGTCCTCCCTAATACTGGTCGTTCTGAAATGGAGCCGAAGATTTCTCTTTGCTAGCTGACCACATTAGAAGCTGAAGTTACTCAGCACTTCAAAGGATCAAAGCCACACACATGGTCACGTTTTCTTTTCTTTTTTTTTTTATGCTTAGACCTTTTTTTACTCATTTTCAAATACAACAGAAAGGGGGAAAGCAGTATCTGCCCTGCTTGGCTTTTCAAGGCTTGTAATATGCCTAGCTGGTTTGGTAACATGCACTTGTTTTAGCTTAATTACATCCAGGAAGAATATGTAGCTTGCATAAATAATTGATAACTCACTATTGCATCCTTGTTTATTTTTAGAATTTCTTCAAGAGAATTTTCCATCCTTTGATCTAAATGAAAGTGGGTTTGATTGGAAGGCATGCGTGGCTGCCATAAACAGCACAATCCGCAGCCTCAGACATGAGCTTAAAAAGGCTTCATCCGGAACCCGCCAGAGAGCCTCGGCAGTGCCGCCCTCGAGTGCAGAGTCCCCCAGAGGATCCCACTTCCGTAAAGCCAGTGGAAAGCAACACTCTCATCTCTCAGATTGAAGCTCTCTAGCATCTGTCTCAAATCTTAATTTAACAGGTTTTTATTAATTCTGTGTAGAAGCCTGTAATATCGTGCTGTCCTATTCAGCTGAGCTGTCAGCAGCGCTAAACGGCATCACTTCATGAGGCCAAAGTTAGCAGAAGGCTTGGGAGCCCTAACTCTTTGCATAAGTAGCATTTGTGCTCCTCAGAAATTATTTTCACTGTTCCCTGTTGCATTTGCAACGTGCTCTTTCCTAAAAACATCTTCTTCTCATGATTCATTGAATCTGAAAGATTAATCTGATTAGAAAAGATGCACTGTGCATTAGTTCAGCAGAAGCAGATGGAAAAGAGGAGAGGAAAGAGTAGTCCTCCTTGGAGGATGAATCATAGCCAACTAAATTATCTCATTATGTGTGAGGAATGAAATTTACTTTGACAACTGGATACCTTCAACAAAAATACCAGAAAGAAAAAAATATTTTTAATTGCATTTGGTTATCTTGTTGTATCTGGACTTGATGATCTTTGAGGTCTTTCTCAACCGTAATGATTGTATGATCACTCACATTTTTGCCTCCTGTATCAGTGTTTTTTGTATGATAAGAGGCAGACAACAATGTAAGTACAGCTGGTAATACTGCTTTGCTCTGATTTAGCTCTACAAATAGGACAACAAAAAACCCCATCCAAAACAAACAGTCCAATGGTTGGTTCTGTTTTTTCTTAATGAAATTTAAGGAAAATACTTCTTCAGGATCCTGAACTCCACCATCTCATGGTTACTGCAGCTCAGGCTTCACATTTTCAGCAAATCCCTTGTGTTAGGTGGTATGAAGTCCAGGAAAGCACTTGTCAATAATAAATGTTCATGCCCTTGCCTTCCCTTTCTGTCCACACAAGACTAAGATTTATTACTGCACTGTTATATATTAAAAAAACCAAACAAATTTTACCAAACTAATTTTCAAAATCACTGGGATGTTGAACTTTTAAAAATAAATAGGAAGTTAATTACCATATATATTCAATTCCATATCTTGCTCGGTTTCATTGGTAAGTTAGAATTCAACAACATTAACCGTACAGAAATTGATGGGGGTTTTTTTGTTGGGTAGGTTCTTTGTTATCTGGGGTTTTTGTTTGTTTTTNAGTGCCTAAAACTTCCCCCAGCACTCGAGGTGAGGCCGCCCCAGTGCAGAGCAGAGCAGGACAATCCCCTCCCTTGCCCAGCTGGTGATGCTGATGCCCCACAAGACACAGCTGACCCTCCTGGCTTACAGGGCACTTCTGACTTGATACTCAACTTCCCCAGGATCCTTTCCATAGCTGCTCTCCAGCTTTTCCCCAGTATATACATGCAGCCAGGGTTGCCCTGTTCCAGGTGCAGAATCCAGCACTTGCCATTGCTGAACTCCATGCAGTTTATATAAGCCTTTCTGTTCTATGTTTTCAGCGTCAGTCACACAGTCCTCCCAGTGCCTGTACTGGCTGACTGCTGTGTGAGCTTGCCTTGCCGCTTGTGCTGGGTCTGAGTGCAGTCTCAGTGGTCCAATTTCTTCACAGAAGGAAGCTTCTGGGAAGACTGGCATGGAGAGTACATTTTACCTCTGAGAGTTGTGGAAACTGTGGCTTCCAGAATAACGCCTGTACATAGCAGCCTGTACATTAGATTTAGCTAAATCTGTCCTCTCCAAGGCAAAGGTTTCATAGTTTATTCGTTAGCAATAGCATAAAACAGTGAATTTGCTCATTCTCCCTTCAACTTCTGTTCATAACAAACAGACAGTCTTTATTGTATTAAGTATCGGACCAGCTTTTTAATTGCAACTTATGATATGCAATGGCCTTATCAATATGAAATCAGTTGGTAATTTAAATTCCTCCTGCCACTTCCCTGCAGAAGTCCTCTAGGATTCAAGAAACAGACTGAATGTCTGATTTTCTTTTCTTGGTAGAAATGTTGTACTGCAAATTTGGTTGTTCTGGTGTATTAACAAATTCTTCTGTTACTTTCTGTACAGTCCTTGTTGTAAATGCAAAGAACTTTGTTGTGTAGATATTACTAGTTCTAAACCTCAGAAGAAGCCAAAAATGCTTATATTTTTCCAGTAGGTTTATGATTTTTTTTTCACTGCCCTTCACAGATTTTAATGGTGGAAGGATATATTTATTGAATGACGTCTGGCACTGAAATCTGTTACATCTGTGATGCATACCTATTGCTTCAATCTTGAAAAGAAAATTGAGTAATTGAAGTAGAAATAGTTTTCGTGTTTCTGTTTCAAATGTATCAGATTTTGCTAACTTTTATAAAGTACAATTAAAGTATTTTGCTGTTAGGAATAAAGTATTTTACAAATAAAACTAGCATATAGCTCTGACTACATGTGTGTGTCTTAAGTATTTCTTGCATCATGAATCTACAGTTCAGCACAGTTCCATCTGAAAAGAGTTTTCTGATATTCTTTGAAGAAGCAAGGCTTTGAGAAATCTTCTGAGGTGAGATGATTCTGAAATTTAGTCTGCCTTAACTGTAAACCAGAGCAAACTCTTCTGGACTTGACTTGTCAGTTACAGCTGTGTGCGAGTTATCCAAAACCTACAAAAGGGTAGGAGTTGAGTAAATTTTTTAAGAAAGTCCTTTAAACTGATGAATTAGTAGATGAGGCAGTGAAATCAGTTTCAGTGTTAGTCCTTATTCAAGGCATAAAACAGGGCTGGCAGGAGTCACTGAGGATTCACTGCCTGGTGCTGTGGATCCCTGGCTGTGACCTAAGGAATGAACAGTTGTTCACTGCACTTGGTGTCAGGGAGCACTTGCACAGCCGGGCTGGGGCCGGGCACCTGCAGCACAGGCAGCTCGTGTCCCTCCCAGCACAGTGCTCTGGTGTGGGCTGCTCCCTGCCCAGCAGGGCCACTGCCAGGGCCACAGGACACGGGTGGAGTCCAGCCCAGAGTCTGGGCTCAGAAGGTGTGAGTGTCACGCCGGAGCCAGCACAGAGCAGGATAGGGACATGGCTGTGAGCGGGACACTTCTTCCCGTGCCCAGGAAGGGGGTGCAGGGGATGGGGCTGGCAGGGCCAGCACAGCCCTGCAGGGATGAGGGCCCAGGCACAGGGCTGGCCAAGAGGGATGGCCAGGCTGCCCTGGGCACCTGGTGGGTCTTGGTGCACCCTGCAGGCTCTGATGAGAAGTTTTACCAGTTTCAGAGTATGGATGTAAACAACCCATCTTACAGCTGTGTTCAGCTCGCATAGCCAGAACTCAGAACAATGTCAATACTTGCTATTTTCTTCAACTGTCTATTCAGATAGCCTATTCTAGGATTTCAGAATTTGTGCAGTTCTTTATTTGTGTTTTTGTATAGATATGGCAATGTGATAATTTTGTAGGTCTATTGCATAATTACTATTTTCTTCCGTGTATTGCCATACAATGATCCGACGTGCCTGTCACACCTGTGCCTGACGTGAGAACTCTAAATGTCACCGGAACTACAGGCTTATGTAAGTGTTTAAATTACAATTTCAGCATAGGGTTTTTTTGTTGGTTTTTGTTTTGGTTTGGTTTTGGGGTTTTTTTTAGTATTCTCCCCTCAGCCTTCCACTGGTGAAACTGATAGTGTGTCACACTGCTCCATGAAATTCATTTCAGCGCTGGAAGCAGGGCTGTCCCTCGGGCGGATTGAAGGCCTATAGCACCACCTACCGAGACCCAAAAGTTTTTCTGAGAAACCGAAAACCTCCCTGACTGAAACAAGCACTAAATATTCTGATAGTGATGCCGTTCTGAGAATTTGATTGGTGCTCTCACTGGAAGTTTGAGTTTTCACTTCTACCTCTGCTTTATCCATTTAAGCTAAATCTTCCGATTTAAAAAATGATTTGATTTAAGTTGGGATTGTTTATTCAGTGAGTTGTTACTTCTTTTAGTTGCTTTTAATTTGTAAATCTTTTAACACATGTGGCAACTGTTCACATACAGTTTTGCATGAGGAATAAAATGTGGGAGTGATGGAACACCAGGTTCAGCATCCTCTTTTCTCACAGCCTTAGCAAATTCTTTGGTATTTAATCTGGTATTGTGAACTTTCCAGAGGTGGTGTCTGCTTTGTAGGCCTCAATTTCCTTGGTTTAACCCCAGCTGTCAACTAAGCCCCATGCAGTTCACTCACTCCAGTGGGATGCAGCAGGGGAGTCTGAAGGGTAAAAGTAAGAAAACTCATGGGTTGAGATAAATACAGTTTAATAGGTAAAGCAAAACAAGGAATTTATTCACTGCTTCCCATGGGCAGGCAGGTGTTCAGCCATCTCCAGGGAAGCTGTAAGGCACATGTAAGGGCGCCATGAGAAGACAAACGTCATTATCTCTGAATGTCCTCTCCTTCCTCCTTCTCCCCCAGCTCTCCAGGCTGAACATGATGCCATGTGGTGTGGGATATTCCTGTGCTCAGTTGGGGTCAGCTGTCCTGGCTGTGTCCCCTCCCAGCTCTTTGTGCACCCCCAGCCCTGTCACTGCTGGGATGGGGTGAGGAGCAGAAAATGTCTTGACTGTGCAAATAATTCCCAACAGTAGGGGAAGTGTATCTGCATTATCAGCCCTGTTTGCAGCACAAATCCCAAACACAGCCCCATAGTAGCTACTGTGAAGTGAATTATCTCTGCCCCAGCCAAAGCCAGCATGCCATCAAGGAAGAGAATTTCAGAGCCATCAGAAGGCAGCCAGAGGCCTGGGAAATTTCCAAACTCTGTGAAGCCATCACAGGTAGTCCAGAAGGACATCTTTCTCCCTGTACTGTCAGGGTTCAGAAGGTGGAATAACAATATTGTAGGTTAGAAGACCTTTAAAAATATCACTGGGTGCCTCATTAGAGACACGAAAAGTTCCATGGCAGAGTAACAAACCAGCCCAAATAAGGAAATTTGCAAATTATTGTTTAAGATTCTGCAAGGAATGGGTCTAAGTAAGCTGGATTTTGACAGCAGTTTTTGTATTGCATCCTACTTTTGTTCTTGTTGCCCAGAGCGTCAATTTTCACTCCGACTTGACAAAAAATGTTCTGAAAGGGATTGGCTTAGGTTTCTGATCCATAAGATAGTTCCTTTCCCTTACCAGCTCCACAGGCAGGAAATTTCAGACAGAAAGGGAAAGCTGTTTAAGTTGACACTGAGGAGAGTGGGGGCAGAGAATAGATTCATATTTTACATTCCTGACTTGCATACTGCTATGCTTGTTTTAATGCCTATAGGAAAGAAGTGAATGGAGCAGTCAGGTGCTTGGACATAAAAATGAAGTAGGTAGGCACACATTTTTCCCCAGCTGTCAAAGAAATGATGGAAACACTGAAGAAATTAATAGAAATGCATTGCTGACATGATTGCTTTTGTTTAAATATTTTTGCAGATAATTCATTAACTCTAAACTAAAAAAGTGAGAAAAATACAGGTTTGGGTTTTTTTAAAGGAAACCTTAAAAAAAACCCCAAACCAAAATAGATGCCGCAAAACAACGAAAAACCCCAACAGCCTTCTGCCAGTTCTTCTAAGACGTCAAAGATCAGTGTGCTATTTTCTGTTCCCCTTTTGCCACTGCTCTGAAGACAGAATTAGTTTTCTACTTTATGGTTATGACCTTCTTGGTAATAAATTTAGCCACTGAAAGCAGCAGTTTATGAAAATGTGTTTGTTTCCACATATTGCAGAACACTTAAGTTCCATTAAGATAGTTTTCCATACCGTATTTTTTCCATCCTTGAATGTATTTGGATTATAAGCGAGGAATATTTTTCTGCTGTCTAGTCTCATGGAGGTGCTAGTTGAGCATATTTTGTCCACCCCTTTTTTTTCAGAATGTAGTTTTACAGAGCTACACTTTCAGCATTCATTGGTAGCAGAGATAAAACATTTGTAAAAATCTTTACTTTCCTCCATGTAGACAGGTTTTCCATGGAGAACTTGGTTTTGAATGTAATTTCTTTTTGTCTCTTGCAACTGTAAAAACAGTAAAAGATACCTTTACTATGATAAGACAGCAGAGATGGCATATTCTTTATAAAAGGGAAAAAAACCCTAGCACATACCAAGCATTGAAATTTTTTCTATTTTTGTGGCTTTTCTGAATTTCATTTTAAATATGCACTTGTCCTAAGAAAGTCTTTTCTCAGAAACTGTGAGTAAAACCTAGTCTTGCTTAGTCTGAAAGCAGATGTAGTCAAACTTCTTCTTGGCTTTGGGTTTATTACATTTGAATCTGTGGCCCAGTTCTGCAAGCATCTTGATGTGTAACTTCCATCCTATTTATGATTTCTCAAGGTAAGAAAGATTAACATATGGAAACATAGTTGAAAGATCATGCAGATAATTTTAAAAAATTATAATAACTCATCAAACGATCACGAGGAATGAATGTAGAAAATAGGTGTCGTGGGCACTCAGAAAAGCTTTGTAAATTTAGATATTCCCTCATCCTTAGGTGGCTGACCTCATCCCAGTTGAGTAACACACTCCAGTTGGTAATTTGGCATGAGAGCTTGCACAAGGACCCTGGACTCTGAACAGCAGTGGCTGAGGTGCCTGCACAAATGCTCTTCTTCTGATTTCTGTGGAGCAGGAAGAAAGACCAAGAAGAGTGACAATTCCTGAGGCTGTCACAAATCTCTGCTGAGGGAATGTGAGCCAAAGCACCAAGACAAGCACTAGAAACATCTCCATAATCCAAAGCACTGAAGATGATATTTCTGCATTTTACAAAGCAGTTGGGGTTCACTGGTTGCTATTGTGACCATGTTCTTAGATCCCTGTGACAGAGGGAACTTACAACATGGTTTCTACTGTCTGTCTTAATTTCTCCAAAGAAAGTCTATTCAATTAAATGTCAGGAAAATGACAGTGATCAGCCACAAAAGCCAGTGATTTGCAGAGTAGAGTGATGCTGAAACCATGACAAGTAAGCTTTTTAGGCCAGGGGTCATTTTATTTCTGTTTCTACACACAATGCTTTGTGTAAAGGGGTTTCTGAGCAGAAACCCCATCAGCACTAGAGTTAATTAAGTATATTGTGGTCTTTATTTGAAGGTCTGACACAAACACAATTGAAACTGAAAGTATTTTCTCTGCAGATCATACTAGACATAGGCAAAATTGTTTGAAATGTAACTTTATAAAATTTTAGAATGTATGTGTATTTTAAATATATAATTTTAAATTTTATATGGGTTATGTGTGAATAAAAAAAATTAAGCTAGAACCATTTAAAAATAGCTTTTGTAATGAATATCATGTCTTCAGCCAGGGGAACAAATGCAAATGCGTCTCATCTCCAGCTGCAGATGAATTGAAATGTGGAGTCCCTAACCCTACATGCACACTTGGAACACTTTTTTTTCTTTCTGCTGACAGCCTTTTAGCAGCATCCCCTTAGGAGGCTTATATTATAAAGTGTAATCTATCTTCTGATTGATGAATTCTAGGATATTTAAAGAAAAATGCTGAAAGAAGCAGACTTGCTGCTGAGCCCCTTGTCCTGAATCAATTTTCCAGCCCAATGTGCCTGTTAACTGCTGAAGCCCTGCTTATCCTTATGTTAGGATTAAGTATCCTATATGCTAGAATGCAGATATTTCCTTTATCTAGTGCCTCCCCACTCTGACTCCCCCTTTTCTGCCTGCATCCTGTAGCCCTGAGCAACCCTTCTGTCCCCACTTTGTTGCTGAATGAACCCATCCAAATCAGCCCCAGCTGGAGGAATTCCCCACAGAAATGTCCATCTGATTCCCTTCTTTCCCAGCTCCACAGCATACCTGGCCGCATAAAAGCACTTGGTTTTTTGAACACCGATCTTTTTTTTGTTCTTATATTCTTTCTGCTAACTTGGAAGGATCAGCTGGGAGAGCTGTTGTTTAAGAAAATACAGCAAGTGGTGACTCAGTAATCTGTATTGTCTGGTATCTTCTGACTTGCATCAGAAATGCAAGAACAATAGCAGACTCTGACTCCCTGGAGACTCCGAGTTTGGTTTTTTGTGTTTGGGTTTTGGGTTTTTTTTAATAAAAGCAAAAACATTTGTTGGTGACTAGAATGTCTTGGGATATTACACTGAGACCACATATTTTAGCTGAGCTTTAGTAGGCCTTCTAACTGGAAAAAAATGCACAAAAAAGAATTGTTCAGTGAAAAAAAAAAATAAAAGAGAAATGCTTTTTATATCTGCAAAAGGCATTGCTTTTTGTATATGATGTCTTCTTCTGAAGTGCATTGGGAATGTAACTGAAAATATACTGCAAAGGCCTGTGTAGAAAGATACAGCCTCAAATAAACTATGTAAGACAGCTTTCTTAAGACATGAAAAAAATATGAAAGTGAAAATAAAATACCTCCAGGCCTCTATTTTGGAAACAATGCAAATGCTAGACTACATTTCATTTTTGTATACTAGCCACCCCCTTCACTAAAAAGAAAAACTGATCTCAACCTTTTCTGCAGTTAAAAACATTTCAAATGTGTAATGTGTGCCCTTCTCACTTGAGCCTGTGACCACAGCCTTTATTCTGATGTGCCATAGAAGGGAAGTAATCTCCTTACAGTTTTTTTTCTTTTTCCTTCCTACATTCATATGTTTCCCGTGAGACTGTGAGCCCTCCTATCTGTGTGTGTCATAAAACAAATATTTGAATTGTATGTCATTTTAAAACAGGCCTTTCAAAGAAAAGTGTTTTAATTAACATTTACTTTTATTTGCAAAGGAGCATTGAAGATCCTTTATATCCGAATATAGGTCACGGCTCCCAAAGAATACCAACAATGAATGTAAACTCTGCCATTGATATATTAGTGTCACACTCCCAGCCTTATTAATTCTGCACTTGTGAATTGGTTGTGAAGCACTAATTATTTCTATTAATTTCGATTTCAGTAACGTGTGGTGACTGCAGCAGAGGTGTGAGCCTGTGGTGGAAGGTGAGGGCCACATGGAACAGCCGGTTCTCATGGGTGACAAGCAGGAGCCAGCCTTTGCTGCGGAGGGGCAGCAAAGCACAGGCTCTGTGCTTGGCACAAGGTCACCCTGAAGCCTTTGGCAGAGCCAGGAGTCTCCGGCCAGAGCGATGGTAGGGAAAAAACGCCAGCATCTCCACGGCTTTTGTAGCGATGATGATAATTGGCAGATCATTAGGAGCAGCGTTGGGGGGGAAGGGGCAGGGCTGAACAAAAATCAGATGTGTCCCCGTGGTCCCTCAGCCAGGCTGTGCTGGGAGCAGGCTCTGCTGGGGCATCCCTCACGCGCAGCCACGGGGAGTGGGACATAAGGGAGCCAGGGAGCAAGCCCTGGATTCCTCCCCTGTTGCCTGCAAGGAGCACAGACATGGTGGGGATTTCTTCCTATGTTTGCATTGAAAACCTGAAGCTGTGGGGATTTGTATCCTCGGGTGTTGGAGATAGAATGAGTAAAAGTAATGAAAATCTGCTAAAGACTGAAAATAATAAATTCTTCATATTCTCCCCATCTTCTCCAACCCCCTGGAGCATATGAATTCATTGGCCAGCTAAGCAGGATTCTCTATGCACTTGGCCACGCAATCTTGGTTTGTATCCAGGGGACTTTACAGGTGTAAAACTAACCACAGGAGAGCTCTTCTATTACTCACTGACTGCAGTGCAAACATATGGAGGACTACAAGTGAAAAATAATTAAAACAATATTTGAGTACGTCTGTTATATGTACAACACATGCAAATCCATCCTTTTTTATTTTTTTTTGTTCAATATCCTAATGCAGAAGAGTTTTTAAAACATAGTTTTCTCTATGAAATAGCACCTTTTGGAGATAATTTGCCTGTGCTGAGAGAACAGTGGTGTCCAGAAATGCACGCAAAGCCAAAGATTTTATTGCTTGGCATGAACAACAGAATACCTTGGAATGATCCTTTGAAAATACTGTGGCAGACTTTTCTAGCTTGGCTGCCAGTGCCTTTCCACAGCATACCTTTTAAAAAATAAATCTGGATTTAACTGATACCAAAAGGTCACGGTACATCAGCTACACTAAAATGTTTTTAAACCTGACCCAATACACATCCATCCAATAAACTAGGGAGGCTCCTTCTGAAATTTTCTTCTATCCAGTACAGAAAATGTATTTTGAAGTTCACTCAGACACACGCTTACTCAGCAGACGAGAGTGGTTTCAAATTAAGTGGGTTTTTTAATGAAAAACCCCTCAAACCTTCCTAATTATTTCTTTTCTGTCAAGAGACAGGAACAGCTGCAAAGGTGCCATTCTGATTTCTCTGGTAAGTAGCCTGCATTTTATTTACTTATTAAGACCATTTAACATTCCTGAAAGGCACCAGTTTGAGAGCTGAAGAACATATAATTCTTCTTTCCCCCCCCTTTTTATTTTTTATTGAAGTGGCCAGAGCTACTGTGGCACAGGCAGCTGTGTCATTCGCTTTCCTGCAGTGCCTTGCAAATTCAAAAAAGAGAGGGATTCAATCAAATTTGTCCCTCAAGTGGGAAGTGTTTTAGAGACACTGAAACCAGGATGGGACCAAGGAGAGAAGAAAACAAGGAATACAAGTATCAGGGACAGCAAAGTGCCGGGGGAGAGGGTGTGGGTGGACAGAGATGAAGCACAGCACTGCCAAGGAAGACAAGGATGTGCCTCCGAAGAGGGAGCAGACTCCACAGTAGCTTCATGCAACAATGACATGGCAAATCTACTCCCTCCTCAGATGCTGATCTGTTGTCTCAGTTTTCCCGCACCTGAATAAAAGCAAATTATGCTTCCCTTCTGACAGCACTGTGCACTTGACTGAGGATCTAGAATATGTTGCTCTTAAAATAGATTAATATGAAAATATATCATTGTATTTGTGTGCATAGTGACTGAGGATTTCTGCCCCAGTGTTTGCCATCATAAATTACAGTGCAACTGCTCCAAACTATTAGTAATCCACTACTGGCAATTGCTTTGGGGACGGGGGCATATCACAGCAATTACATCTGCAAATATGGTATGGGTTATGTTCTAGTAGCTCTTATTTTTTCTAAAGCAGCAAACAAAAAGAAACAATACAAACCACTGCCTGGTTACAAATATGAAATCCATTAGATCAATTAGTGCCAGAAGAAGGAACGTTTGGATTCATATTTAGGGTCATTATCAAATCTGCTTCTTATAGTTATTGCAGTCAGCTTAATCTAATGCCCCTCACCCAGTCTTGTGTGTGTAACTGCAGGTGTGTATATGCACAGGCACAGAAAACATATATCCATTATTTGCATGTAGAAACACAGCTGGTTAACATTATTTCACTAGTATGCAGGCGTGTGTAAAATTTCACGTGGAAAAGTTCTTTTTAAACACTGGCTTTGGAGATTGACCTCTCAGAACTATTCCCATGGCCCAGCTTCCTACCATGAGCATCAGTAGGAGCAGATTTACAGCTCAGCTGTAGCTGAATGCAGGTTTGCAGTGTGTTACAGCTCTCCTTTAACCTGGGTTTGATTTGCACTGCCAGTCATGGTGAATGGGGCTCAGCTAAGTGAGCTGAAGCCCAAGAAGGGGTCTGGCTGCTAGAGCTGCAGGAGCCTGAGCCAGTGTCAGGACACTGCCCTGCCAAAGGCGAGGTAGGTTAAAGACTGTGCCAGCCCACAGCACCATTTCAGCTGTACCCCCAGAGTGTGTTACAGCCAGCACAGACCTGGGGGTACATCAGGTCTGGCTGTCTGACCTTTGCTCCCGTAATGAAACCTCCATTCTTCTCAGGCCCCTTGGTTTGGATGGGGACAGGACTTACCAGGTTTCTCTTGCAGGCCCCTGTGCCTCTTTCCTCTGCTTAGGGTGACTTCTGGAGGGAATCACTCTGAATTGCTTCATTTTCCTCTTCCATTGTCTGTGGTGAGGGAAGATAGCAAAATATCTTAGAGACAGTATAGCTAGAGATGGTCTCAGAGTACAAGTTGAAAAAAGGCAGCAGCAACAGGCAGTTGGAAGATGAGAATTAAGCAGCCCTGTCCCACATCCAGAGCAGGGGCAGAGTATGGGGCTGGCAAAAAAGTCAGCCTTGTACTCTCTCCTTGCTTTTAAGGGTCCAGTGTAGAGTTTGAGGCTTCTTCACAATGAAGCAGCTGGGCGACACCTGAAGGCAGTTTACTTAAATCCTAATTGGATTATTTGGGGAATCTGACTGGGTGCCGGGCTGGCTGCTTATGAGGAAGTAAATACTTAAAAACAAAAGGTTCAAGTGTTTTGACTAAGCTGTGTGTGCTGGCAAGAGGAAAAAAATTAATCAGAGCAAAGTGTATGGGCCAACAGCAACCTAGCTTGACTGGAATGTGGAAGTCACTCAAAGGAGAGACACACAAAATGTGGATGAAGCATAGCAGTGTGGAGCAGCCTCTGCCTGCCTGGGCATCCCTGCTGGGCCTGCCCACTGTCTGTATGACTGCCCCCTTACTTCCAGTTCAGTCATCCTCCCACCTTGGAATAGCACTGCTGGGTGATAGGCAGGCACAAAAACATCAGGCTCATGTTCTTCATGAAAACCAGCTCATGATTTTCGTGGATGGGAAAAATGGGAGTTATGGAGGTCCAACTCCAGATGGTTTTTGGAGTCTGGGTAGCACACTGGACAGTATCAGAGTAGCCCCTATGGGTACTGCCCAGCTAGGAGGAATGATGAGGCCACAGGTGCCAGGTTACACCAGCCAGAATCACATCAGGGCAAGTAGTGAGCAGGGCTGGTCAGGCTTCAGCAGGTCATTTGGCCATGCTTCTTGAAAGGCATCTTGGATGTGGAACGCACAATTTTAACAATGTCATGCTAACATTAATGTAAGTGCAAGGAGAAGCATTTGTTGCTGTCATGGGAAGTGGGTTTGAAGCAACCAAACAAGGGCAAGAACAAGGACCTGGGGGCAGGCAGCTGGGCCAGGGAAAGATGCACCAATAGTGGACTGACAGGAATGCCCTGTGCCCAGTCTTAAGGACAGAGTAACAGCTGGTTAAAATGAGCCTTCCAGATCTGAGTCTGCTTTGCCCAAGAGCAGAACAGCAGACCATTGCTGGCAAAGGCAGGTTCGGTTCTTCTGGCCATCATCTGGGAGGGACTGACACAGATGGTGAAGAGAAACCGTATGGATTCAGAGCAGGTGTTGTATGAGCCACTGAAGAGCTCTCAGCATCAAGGCATCTATAAGCATAGGAGGAAAGACATTTGCAGGAACAACTGCCTGCCTCCCACTTCCCTTTGGGGGCAAAAATGTAGGTTTTATCTGAGTATTTTACACATGGCTTTGATTTTTATGCTTTTCTTGGACCTTATGAAACCCAAACAAGGAAGAATTGGTGGTGTGGTCACATAGGGAAGTTCCCACACTAATTTCTTGTGTCTGTGTGAATCCTGACATCACTTGTAGTTCTACAGGGTAGTGAAGAGTTCAGAGTCAGACTGGGATGCATATGTGTGCATATTCCCTTTGTGTTTTCCTTCGAAAGTGTCGGGAGGAGGGGGCGTGTGTGTGTGTTGTGCTAGCGTTAAGTGAATGTTTTGAAGAGGAAAAACATTTGTCAATTTTAATGCCTCCTTGACCTTCTGTGGTAAAAAAATACTGCAACTACTGGGATGGAGCTCTGTTGGTCTCCACATTTCATGCTAAGCCAACACCTTACAGGCCCATTGACTGCTATCACCAACCATAAAAGCAGTCCTGCAGAAGTCTTTTCTGGGATTTAGATCCCTTGCCTTTGAGAGCCAAAGTCCAATGGCAGCACATAAGGCTCTCAGCCTGAAGACCTTTGTTGTGACAATCTAATGCCCAGCCCATAACTAAGTCACAGTATCTGCTGGTTGATGGCAGTGGGCATGCTAAACTCAGCTGGGAAGCTCTTCAGGGTCCATGGCAAGTCAATAGGGGAGGGATGTGACCACAGACACACAGGGAGAGATGTCCAAGTGCCAACAAGGACATGTGGATGTCTCACAGGGTGAAGCCCACTGCCACCATGGCACCTCCAGTACAAATACCACAGTGCAGCACAGACTTTCAGTGACCTTCCCCTTCCCATGCTATGCTTATAAATGTTGCTGTCCAGGGCTGAAGTGGAGATGGACTTGCCCCGTTGAGCAGAAGGCACTGCTAAAATTGCAGCCTGGCTCTTCAAAATTCTGCCTTCCAGCAAATTTTGCTCTCTGTTTGCTTTTCCTGGTAGCTGTGCAGCTTGTGCCTGACTCAGGCATATTCTCCATCCCCTGAAAACAGCTTTTGAGCCAGGAGCTGATACATGCTCCGTCCTTGCTCCCACTTGCATGCTCATGACAGGCTCTCCCAGAGCTTGTGATCACACCAGCCCCCCAGCCCTGCAGTGCCTATCTGCTCGATAATGTGTGTCCTTGGAGGAATACTAATAAGCTGATTCCTTATCACCTTCAGATCTGTGGGTAGGAAGGGTTTGCTCTTTCTCTCCTGCTGACCCTCAGATTGCTGTTTTTTCATGGCACTGCTGGTGTGTGCTGATTTGAAACAGAAGAGGGAGGTCCCTCTTTGCCATTTTTTAAATTGATTTCTAAGACATTTGAGTTTTATTTCAGCTCAAGACCACTACACCATTTCTCATTTGTTATGCCTCTCTTCAGCAATGAAATTTGGACAGAAAATATCTTCTGTTAAAGTGAAGGGCAAAACTGGGAAAGAATGCAGGGCGTTAAACACAGTGTCATGACCCTGAGAGCCTTACCATGTGTTCCTCAAGCTGGGATGCCTGCCGTAATACTGCCTGAAACAAAATTTTCCCTTCAGGCCCACCAGCAAAGTTAGGGCCCTTCTTCCCTGTTACAAGTGGCATCATCTGGGAATGTCAGAGCCCAAGGTGTACAAGCCCCACAGCATGGAAGTTTTGTTGCTGCCCTCACAGATAGAGACACAGAAATCCATCAGAATATGTTTCATGATCTTTCTTTTCTGTAACCAAGCCATGTTAATGCAATGAACAACTGCTGTCTTTGCAGTGAGCTCCTGTGCTATTCATTCAGGGGATTTAAATGGATTTTGTCATGGCAGCACAGGCAGAACTACACGTGCAGTGGTCTTGGGGAAAAGAGGGTGTTCCCAGCAGTGGGAGTGGGACACATGACAATAACAGGGCCTGAAATGGATGTGCTGGAGACACTTCTGTCACTGCATTGCCAGAGAACATGGTTTAGGCAAGGACAAGTTTCTGACCAGCACTAGAGATTCAAGATATCTGGTCTCTTCAAAGCATATGTTTCAGACCCGATTCCAGGCTTTTGAACAAATAGGACTATTCTCTCAAGCCCTGGCTTGGGCTTTCGGGGGGAAAAATGCCCAGGGACCTGCCTCCCCTCCTGTTCAATCCCTGTGAAAGTGAAAAGTCTCATTCTCCATGCTCTTGAAAATGTGGTCCCTGGGTGCTGCCATAGTAAATCACCTGTGATGTGCTTGAATCCAATGCAGTATGCAGTTGCCTTTTTGGTGAAAAGAATGGTTCCCATAACTTGTTCTTGAAAATTGGAATTCTGAGCCTGCTTCAACCACCCATGCACTCTGCAACAGTCAGCAAAATGTGCTCCAATTTAATGTCAACAGCTCCTGGTGCAACATTCCTTTGGGCCAGCGATGAGCAAAACGAAGAGGCAAAACCTGCTCCATCGTGCTGACTCTTGTCCTGTCCTTTAGCGGGTCATGAGAGCACAAAATACTCATCTCTTTAGTGAGTGGAGGGGGTACTGAAGCAGCTGCAGAAGGAGGAAACCAAGCTGGAATGGGGATGTCAGATCAGATGTTTGTGCACTTTGCAAATAAATCAGTAAATTATTCCCATCGTATTCCACCCAGCCCAATTCTGCCTAGACTTATGACTTGAAGCCATATCTCTCCCCTCCAAAATCAGTGCACTGTTACCTGGGCAAGAGTTTAACTGCTGATTTCACAATAATGCTTTCCTGTTTCAAATTTGTACTCCTTGATTGCACTGGCCAAAATAGTTTGGTTGCTCTTGCTGCTGCAACTTTAAAAAAATGCCCCTCAGTGTACTGTGTTTTGGAGGCAAGGAAAAAACACTAGCAGATAGAGGCTTTTCTGAGAAAACCAAGTTGAAAGCATCTACAATGATAATGTTCTTCTAGGACCTGACTGTATGTGACAAGTTATGCAGAAGACCTGTTGTGTCCCCTATGGACTGACACTTAGACCCTCTGTCAGCAACACCTTCTTTCCCATTCATGTCACCATAGGTAGTACTACAACATGCCAATTTAGTTGCTCTTGGTCTGTGCAAACTCAGTTTTTCTGTCAAACCAACAATGAGTTGGCACACCTTGCCTTCTTCCTCCATCTTAAGTCAGGACAATGAAGCCACAGAGCACACAGTAGTGTTTTTTTCCTATGGGGAGACATTGTTGCCTCAGAATTAGTTCTTTGTTTAAGAGTACCTTTATTAAAAGAGAAGACTGTGGGGATTAATCCCACCTCTAGCCATTTCGTGGGGCAGTTTAGCAGGGTTCCACAATGGGGGAGTGCAGGTGGGATCCATTTTTACTTAAGAGATGCATAAGAACATAAGTCCCTGAAATACTCTATCAGACCAAAGGCTTATCAAGTGCAAGAACTGCCAGAAGCAGACACCTAGAAAGAGTATGCAAAAAAAGGCTGGTGCAGCATCACCCTTGTCCTCACCCTCGTTCTCTGTCTCCACCGACTGCAAGACTTGCCAAGCCAGAGGCTGTGTTAGTGATTCAGTTTCATTTATCATGATATGCCCTCCCTCAGGAACTTTTCTAGTCCCCTTTTTAGTTGCTTTGAACCCTTTATGGCGATGAGATGCACAGCTGTAATTATGCATAGTATGAAACCAGCTTCTTCTCCGTGTTAGTTTTCAAATCTATTGCCTCTTTGTTTCATGGGGTGACTCTGAACTGTTGCGGTGAGAGAACAAAATTTGCTCCCTGGCCACCTACCCCATGCCAGCTGTGAATATAATGCCTTCAGTCACAAATTGTGTCTATCATCTCTGTTACTTCTGTAAGGGAACAGGTTCTTGGTTTCTTTATTCTTTCTTCAGATGTCAGAGGTTCTGTGCTTCTCATCAACCCCTTCATCCTTCTCTCTACCCTCTCTACTTTCTCTGTATCCCTTTTGGTAGAGGCTGACCAGAACTACATACAGTAACCACAGTGTCTGTGCTCTATTGGTTTCTGCACAAGCACTGCCTACTTTTGTTCTCCTGCATGTACAGCACAAGAGCAATGCTAATTATTCTGCCCTGCCTGCTGAAAACTGATAAGAAGATAAGTGCATAGCCTGTCCTTCCTTTCCCTCACTGAGGTTGTTCATGAAAGTTGGTCCTGGAAGAACAATATGCAAGTTTGTGATGTTGGTACACACTCCCTGGATGCTTAATTCATTCTGGTAAGACAATGAGGAGGTGATTCCACGTGCTCCAGTGCAGGCTGACTGTGCAGGAACTATCAAAACCCAGTGAAATAGCTTGGTTTTCAGCCACAGTCCAGAGTATCCCTAGGATTTACAGTGTTTTAAAAAAATAAAAAGCTCTGACTTTCCTCAGGAAGGTGCTTGAAATTTCCTGAAGAAATTTCAAATCTTTCTATAAATTTAAATAAATTTAGCCTAGATCCAGGTCACTAAACATTAAGCATGAACATCTACTGAACAGGAAGAACTACTAAGAATGCTAAAAATGTGTAGTCCCATTCCTATTTAGGTCTTCATTCATCCTGGCAATTAAATGTGTGCATTAGTGCTCTGCTGCATTAGGATCTAAGTACTTACATACAATTAAACGCTGTGCTGAACTGGGTCCCAAAGCCAGATTTTAACCTATATTTCTGTCTACTGTGTACCTCAGTTTTGTGCACTGAATATTTATTATTTGAAAAGATATTTTTCCATGAAGAGGGATTTACTTTAAAATATGTCATATGCACTCTTTTAATGATTCCAGCTTGCAGAATTATTTTGCGATGGGAATAATTAATAAGGTTTTATGTATAAATATTTTAAAAATAGGCTCGTCTCTCACTTAACCACTTCACAACCATTCCAGGCAGCAGCATGTTTACAGGTTTGGCTCTGTATACATCAAAACATCCTGGGGCTATATGTGAAGTAAGCAAATAAGAGTTTCATATTGGTTTACCTACATATATATTGAATTTATTATAAAGATTACCTGAAAAACAGGATAGAAGCAATTTTAAATTTCATCTAATCCAATCCACTCACTGTACTTTGAGCTATAAGCTTGAGTGACTATTAAGATCTACAACAGCACAAAGACTTCAAGAGAAGACACAAACACTGCTGTTTGCACTGGTGCCTGCAGCTATCTCTGGTTCCTTGGGTTTGCATTGTGAGCTTATTTAGCCAGGAATGCTTCTTTTACAGCAGCATCTGCAGCATATTGAGTATCAGAGCATGTTTCCATCCATTCTGCTTTCATCCAGTGGAATTGCTGGAGTGAATGAGACGCAAAGTCCTAAGTCTTGCCCACACAATGAGTCAGTGGCCCAGCTGTTTTAAAAAAGAGAATAAATTTTCTTTCTGCTTTAAGAACTTTATTGCAAGGCACCCTTTATACACATTAGACTAGTTTTCTTTATCAGAAGGGGTGGGTATTCATGGATACCATTTATGCTTCCACTTGCATATTTATTCATCACCTTTCCTGATAGATAAAATATTCTCTGGGAATTACTAGTGAAATGTTTTCTCTTTGTTGTATGAAGTCAGTGGAGAGAATAAACTAAATAAGTGAATTTTCCTTGGCACAAACAAAAATACACAAATTGTTGTTGGCATTGTCTATTATACAGTCCCATCTTTCCTCTCACTTACCAGACATAATGTTGCTGCCTTCAGAAGCTTTTTTTTTTTTTACAAGACCTGCCAGTTTTTCAGACCAGCCTATGTGGTAATTTCACTGAATGACTGCTTAGCATCTGCTCATGCCCTGTAACTACCCAGCCATTTACACCTAAAACTTTTTGCCTCTTGATTTTTCTCTATTTCTTGTATGATTTTTAGATGATGATTTCTAAATGGAAAACAGAATGTTTTTCTGTTTACTGGTCTTGTGTCTTTGTCTTTTAAATTCAAATTTTTTAATGAGGCTGGAATTCCACAGAGGTGGACTCGTACCAATGGATGGCAGTGTCTGTATCCTTGGAAATACAGTAGCAGCAATGCATAACACCACGTCCTGGCAAACCAATGTGCACAGATTTAACCTGATAACCTGATAATGCCTCAGTAGACTTGAGGGTACCCACATACACATTAGCTGCAAATATGCTTTTTCCCCTCAAAGTTCACCAGCTTCTTGGGGTTATTTTTTTAATTTCTCCAGAATAGATTTTAAGAACATTCATCACACACCATCAAGAGTTGAGTTCAGCTGCAGTATATGTCTGTGAATTTGTGGTCTGACCCACCCTGGCTTTCTCCTTCGCAGGACCAGCCCTGCTTATCATCTCCACTCAGTGGTAATGTCATCTTTGCTCTGTTCTTTGTTGTGACCTCACCAAATTTCTCCCCAAAACAGTAAGAAACAGCTGAAATTTGAATTGGAATTTTCACTTAAAAGAATCCAGTGAAGAGGTATTAAGTTATTCTGAGCTGCTTGCTATTTTGGGTGACAGTGAGTGAATCCTCTATTAGTTAATACTAGTAGTACTGCTTGCCACAAGCTGGAAGAAATGGGCTCATACAATGTGCTTTTTTTCACATGGCATCCCACACTTCCAGGCTTCCATGGGAATATATGAATAAATCCAATTAAAACATTTTTTATTCCTTTTTTACTCCCACTCTGTTCACCAGATGTGCCAACTCATCCCAGGCTTCGGTTGCCAGCCCAGGCTTCCTTTTTTTGTTTATTGAGTTATCCTCAGTAATGTGTGTTCCCTCAGGGCCAGATCCTGGATTCACTTAGAGTCCTACAGCCATGGTCCTCAGTGGGTGATGGCATTCATGTGGTAAGTGGGTGTGGAGCTGGGAATACATCCCTGCCTGTGGGGGTCAGTCAGCATGTCCATGATGATGCACAAATGGATCAAAGCTGGTCATTCTCACAGACTGTTGGGAGTACCTGCCATAGCTAGCAAAAATTAGCACAACTGAGATCATATACATTTCCATTAATCTTCATGAGCCTTAAATAAAAGGAGCACTGCTGGCAGCTCTGATTAAGAGCTTTCTATTGATCATAAAAGCCTAACACTAAAATGAATTGTTTAATGTTGAAGGATTGAGATAACAGCCAAATAATTTGATTTATCGCAAAACCAAGACATAAGAAGAAAGAAAATACTTTAAATAAGAATGCCATAGTCTCTGTAGTAGGCCCTGAGCTAATTTCAGGCAGATCAAGAAAACAGCCCAGCCTCCATGACCAAGTCTGCACCACAGTACAAAGTGGTCACAGCCTCTCAATGCCTGATGAGTGTCTTGGCCAGCACTATATGGAGGAAGACTTGAGATGCTTTAGCCTTGCACAATAAATCCATTCTTCTTCTGTCACAGAGAGTGCTCATGTGTGTGCTTTCACATGCCCCCAATATAATAGATACACATTTTTATGCAAAGCAAGAAAATGAATATACAAATATTATATATAGTGTGTGGAATTCGCCCTGCTTGACCATTTCAGCCATCTGAAAGCTGGGCACTTGAGCTGGTTATTTGTATTTAATAGCCTCTATTGTTACCAGAAAGAGAGAAAGCAGCTCCTTGGTGAATTTCCCTTTGAGGGGTCTGACTCACCTTCTGTTCACTGTTTAGGGAGGAAACTAAGGCACTTACTAGATGCCTAGTTGCTAGATTGAGCTAGATACTCGTGCTCCTCACACTGGTGTGTGTGGGGGGGATGATAGAAGGTGTGAGAAGTAACACAGTGATGAGCCTGCACAACTCTCTCACAGCAAGCAATCTGCCACTGCGGTGTGTACTGAAGGCTGACACAGAGCTTGCCACCCTAGGCACAAAATGCACTTGCAAATCCCCTGCCACATTCTTGATAGTGAGTAAAAAAAACCAACAGAACCCCTCTTCTGACCCCCACTCTGACTACATTCACCCTTCGCAGCAACATGATTTTCTTTCAGCGTGGTGGAGTTCTTGGAAGGCTTTAGGCCATTCATCAGCAGCCCTGTAGTCTCTGGGAATAAGGAAATAGGGAGGTGGTAGACAAGTCATTTGGGAGAAATGAGACATATTCCAAATTTCTCCATGCCTACTTAGCTCCCAGAATGTCTGCTCTGGCTCTGTTAGCAGTTAAGCATCTGTCAAGTTGCTCTGCTCTAGCTAAAGCTTACAGTGGCCAACTGCAGGCTGGGCAGTGGAGCTCTACCAGGGAGTAAGGCAGATCTTGCCTGTGAGCTGTGTGAGCTGTGCAGAAAAAGTTGGGAGAAGCCCAAAGACCTGGGGCTCCTTCACTTGTTCACCAGAAGATGATACTTGTCTCTGAGAGGACAGAAGTTTGTAAAGGAAGCACAGTGTCTAAAGGTGTGTGCCAAGCATGGGGAAGTATGTGCTGAGCATGAGAAGTATTCAGGGAATGTGTGTCCACCTCAGCAACACTTAAGAGTGTGGGAACTCTCCCCTGGGGGGAGAGGGTGTGGGGGTGTGTGTGAGTGGCATATCCTCCTAACCTTCACTAGCCTATCTGTAAAGTTTTTTCACTGTGCCTTCTTCATAAATGGGTTTGTATGTCTCTCTGCTTTTGAGCATATGCCTTAAAAACAAGTGCATATGCTATTCTAGTCTGCCACCCAAATTCTCCTTCTAGTCTCCCACCTGCTTTATTCAGGACTTGTCCTGCTTTGGTTCCCACTTTATTGGTTGCACTTCTTTTGCTTTTTTCCATATACATGAGCTTGTATAGATGCCAGATAGCATCAAAGATCCCCACAATAATTTCCTCATGGAGATCTGCCAGCAAAAAATAGGACAGATAAGAGCCTTTCCATACACTGTTGTGGTGGAATTAATCTGTTTCTTGTTTTTAAGCAGGGGCTCTGGTGTAAAATCAGCCTGGCTCTGCTTTCCTCCACAGGAGGAAGAACCTTCCCAGTTTTCACTATTCCCTGGCTGCTTATTGAGCCTCTCTTCAAGTTGCAACTTTCAACTACTGACCCTTTAAATTTCCTGGCATGGACTCATGTAATCTCTTTCTGCTTCTTATAGCCCAGTAGAGATTGACTGTATCAATGGTTATGGCTTTGCTTTTGGTTACGGTTCTTTACAGATTTTAGCTGGGCTTAGTCAGAGACAAACAAGTGTAGGGGAAATTCTTATTTAGTGTTAGTGCCCTTGGTTTGGTAGCTGTGCTTTCTCAGGGCATCTCACTGTGAAAAAATTTGCATTTGTAAATAAAGAAGTGAATGTTAAAGTACAAAGGGAGTGTTCTTTCTCCTCTGTTGTTTCTTTATGTTCTTTGAAGTTCTGAATTCTAACACATTATGCCCATGTGAATAGGAACATTTCAAGCACTATCTGCTTGCTGTGATCCCAATAAGCAGTAGATGCCACTAATGGAGTCCCTAGCACGTTTTTGGAAGAGGAATATAAATGGCATATGGCACAGAAGAATAATTTCATAGTAATAGGCAAAAGCCAGTTATTAGCAAGACACTGCTTTGTAGCTAATGGTGTTATGGATAATGAGGCAAAGGAGAACCTGTTCTGAGTTCCCAGAAATAGCTGATTGCTCTCCTCGGCAGAAACAATACCAAGCCTAAAACATCCTTGATCCTTTGATAGATTTTGGGGAAGCTGTCCCAGTGCTCAAAGACGAGTTGCAGCACATCTTTGGGAGTGGACTGTGCTGCAGCTGGCAGGAGAGCTGCTGGCAGCTTTACTCCAAAGCTAGGCCAACCTGAGCAGCAGAACAGAAAACCCTGCAGGTGGCAAGGCCATGGCAGCCATTGTCACTGTGCTGCTGTCCTGACACATCCCTAAGTAGCAAATGTTTGTATTTCTGTGCACAGCAGCAATAGCTTACTCAGAAGTAAGAGGCTGAATTATTGTCAGGTTGGTTTGGGAGAGGGTTGTTGGTTTATTAAAAACACTATCTATCTGAAGGATTTTTTAATAGCCACTGAAAGATCAGCAATGATATAAGTGTTCACAGGCAACTTTGTGAGTGTATCACACTTCTGGCTTGTAAATAGATTTGCAGTTCTGCACAGTCTCTGAAGGAAATCCTGCTTATTTTTCACCAAAAA